>JAAGAY010004711.1:0-14687 GCA_011801015.1 Ardeotis arabs
TTTAGAAATGGTTCCCAGATTAAAAATAATACCTTCTTTACAGAGTACCTTTTCAACTATGCTGTGTGGTCAAAAAGCCAGATTTATTATATAATGCTATTTCACTATTCCACTCAATCAGAAAATTATGACCCTACTGTATAATTATGCCTAATGAAAAGATGGGTTATAAATAATGAAATACAAAATGGAAAAAAGTTTGAGAATAAGCTCTTACCTGGCCAGAACAATATGAGAATCTTTAATCAATTATCCCGGACACATTCACCAAATAGAATTACCTTACGTACTCATTACCCACACACACACACCCCATCGCTGTGAAACAGGGTATAGTTTTCTATACTTTTGTATCAGCCACTGAGTGGCAGCAATTCCTTCATACTTAAATCTGAATTATGAGATGTAGGATAAAAATGTCAAAGTATTGCTAACTCTTAATTCTTTTAAGCTACCTCTAATTTTTTTTATGTTTAGCATTACAAACCACCATACAAATAAGGCCTAGTGAAATATCTTGTTGTGTGTTTCAGTTTTCAAACTGTCAAAGTTTCAAAAGCTACGTATGTCATTCTGATAATCACACTTCCTTAGAAGTTTGCTATACTCAATTCTACAAAGAGTTAACTTCAAATAAAACTACATGGATCATAGAAATAGGAAATGTCAGCATTCAACAATTTCTTTAACTAAAGCACAGACCCTCATTTTATCATGAAACCCAAGGTAAGGGTGAGAAACTTTAAAAAAAAAAAAAATCTGAATGTATGTTTTGCAGCCTTATGTTTGCTTCTTAGTATTCACAGTTTCCCATGGTAGTGTCCTAGGGTGACTAAAATCTATCAGTTCAAAGTCAAATATCTAATTTTTTAATACAGTCATTTTCAGGAACCGAAATAAACAAGAAATGCTCCATATACACTTTTTAAAAAATATGTTTATGAATTATTGCTTAACCACTTAAGCAGCACTTCATAGTCTCTTGTTCAGAAAGCTATATTGGTTATAGCTTCCTATTTGATCAGTACAGTGCTGCACGGCATTATTTGATAGATGGAAAGCCAAAGAGTTTATTTGCTGGCTTATTACACCGTTAATAGACTAATGACTGTACGAGGCCAAGGCCCAAATAACATTTAAAAGAACCTAAATACACAAGTGCATCCAAGATTTTAACAAAGACTATTTGTAGAGATGCTAAATGTTTTAAGTCAGGCTTTAAACGAGTCTCTAACACTAGGAAAAGATCTAGCATGAGAACCAATTATCCCACACCTGTCTTCTCTGCAGACTCAGTTCTGCCATCAGACAGTCCCCAACGGTCAAGATGGGACATGGGGCAACACCATCCTTACACATAAATCTCTTGCAAGAGATCCCAGGTCCAGATTAACACTCTGCTCTGCGCTACTTGAATAATCCAGAAGTGAAGTGGCACAACAGTGAGAGCCCATGTGTAAAGAGATGTCAGATGTAACCACAGAATGCCGTAATTCAATTATTTTAATATTTCATACCCTAATGCAAACGGGGAATTCTCTAGTGATGAACTGAAAAGTGCTTTTTAAGAGCTGCACGCCTGGCATGTACACAAAAGCAACAAGCATTCCTGCTCCTTCTCTCCTTATTGTCTGTCGCCATTCAGCTAGAAACCTGACCGTGTAGGAGACCTGGCATTTTATCTGCTTCAAACTCACTGCCGAGAAGGAGACAGAAACAGAGTATCAACGCCTCTAGGTAGGAAAAAAAAAAAAAAAGTTGTTATTATCAAAACTTGGCATTTCTGCTACGAGGAAACTCCACGTTTCTGCCACGGACCACAGGGATCCCGCTGCTCCCTCACACGGGGCACAACCCTCTCCCTCCCGCCGTGCCCGTCCCCCCGGAGGCGGACAGCGTTCCCCCGCTCAAGGTCGCGTTTCCCCGACGCCTCGAAGCACCCCCGAGCTCGCCGACGCGGAGGTTTCGGTAGACAAAGTCGGCGGCCGGGCCGGGCCCTGGGGCTCCCGCCACAGCCCCCCGCCCCGGGGCGCTCAGCCCAACATGGAGGCGCCCCTGGGGAGGAAGCCCCGCAACAGCCAGCGCCCCGGGGCCGGAGGCAGCTCCCCCGGCGGGCACCGCCCGCCCCGCCTGCCGGAGCGGCGGGTTCATGCCGCCGGGAGCCCCACGGAAGCCGGCTGGGCCGGAGGGAGCCGGAGCCCGTATCGCTTCCTCATTCACCCCGCGCCAGGCGGGGCAGGAACTGCCGAGCGGAGGGAGCCCCCACGCCGGAGGCAGGTACCAGCACTCACCCGCTTCTCCGGGGAGCCGTCGGGGGGCCGCAGCCGCCGCCGAGTTTCGGGCGCTGTCCCGAGAGCGAAGGAGCGAGCGAGTGAGTGAGTGAGAAAGTGAGCGAGTGGGTCCCCGCCGCCGCCGCGGCCTCAGCCCGGCGCTCCCCGCCCCACGCTCCGCCCACGGGGCGCAGCTGCGGGCCCCGCGCTCACCTGCGGCTGCCGCCGCGCCCGCCCCCGCGCCGCCGGCCCCGCCTCGCCCCAGAGGTGCCGAGGGAGGCGGCGGTCGGTGGCCCAGCGTCTTCCAGCCCCCTCGGCGCGGCCCCTTTCCCTCCCTTTTTTTTTTTGCCTCCCCCGCTCCCTCTCTGATCGGAGCCCGTCGCGTGTGGAAACGCCTCACTCAGCCGGGGGGGGCCGGCCGGCCGCAGGGCCCCGCCGCTCCCTGGCGTGGCGCCGAGGCGGGGAGGCCGCGGCCGGGGGCCGTGCTGGTGCTGGGCTGCTTTTTAGACGAGGAAATGGTTCGTTTTGAGTTGTTTGGGGTTTTTTTTTTAAGGTTTTTTTGGTTTTCTTTTTTGGTTTACTGGTCGCTGAGATGCAAAGGTCACCTGGGTTTGAGGAGCGGGAGCTTGGCCAGTGAGTGCTGGGAGCGTTCCCCTGCCCCACTCGGGTTTCCTCACTCCTTTGCTGCCCTTTCTCGTCCAGGCTTTTACCTAAAACGTTTTTCAGTGGTTTAAAAGCCGTGGATTTTGTTTTAATAACGGGGCCAAAGCTGGGTAGGCTGCAGCTCTTGTCAGCGCTGCCATCGCCTCAGTGACTTGACTGCAGACATGGCCTTGCCTGAAGTTAAAGGCCTTGGTAGGGCTTTCAGGGTCCTGACCAGGCCTTTTCCCCTGTTTTCTCTTCTGCTTTGAGTAATGGGGCTTGGTTTTTCTTGAAGCCTTTGGTGCTGCAATTCTCAGTGTAAAAATGAGATGTTTTGGGGATGAGTTGCAGCACAGGAACGTGTGAAGTGTAAGAACCAGGGAAAACACGGCCATACTCCTGTAGGAATCCAAAGCAGGCCTTTGTCATTGGTTTTTAACACATATAGGTCAGGTGTAATTTGTCTCGTTTTCATCTTAAATGGTCTCATTCTGCCCTAGCTGAAAACAGTGATGAAACTCCCCGTGTTTTCTGGTGCTGCTGTGATAGCTGTGGGTTTTTCTCCAGGCAGGTGCCAGGCCGTGGTGTGCAGCTGAGGGTGTCGGAGCGTTGCTGAGGGCTGTGGCCCAGCTGTTAGATGGCTGCAGTCAACTCTAAAAAGTCAAATTCCACCTGTTTGGTGTCCAGCTTCTTTCCAGATCATTTCACATTGTATTTGTAAGGTAACGTGGAAGTTCTGTCTGACATCAAATCTGAAAGGCTGTAATATGTATATAAATCAGCCCCGACAATAGTTATTTATATATGGAGAGCTTAATTTGAAGTAACATTTTAGAACAAAATTACCATCAGCAGACCTGCGTTTAAAATTACGTAGATTACTGTTATGCTGAAATCTGAGGAACTTTATATGCACGAGCAGTTCATGAATATTGTGTTATAAAAGCAAAACTAAAACTAGTTTGAATCAGAGGGGGAAAAGCAGAAGCTAACTGTGGCCAAGCAGTTTTCCTCAATTCAATACTTCCAGCGAAGTCTGGCAAAACAGAAAGTGCTTTAAAATGCATTTCATTTAATTTGATGCTCTTTGGCTATTTAATGGAGTGTAAGTGGTCAGAGAGAGTCCATTGTAGTTTGTGACCTTACCATATAACATTGCAGCAAACCACTTGTTAACTGCTGTTGCATTTTGATTATTTAGAGCATCACTTTAGTCCAAGACTTTCTGAAACAAATAGCCGTTTTCAGTCAGTCAAGGGATCCACGTTGAACTAGGACTGAGTAAGGATGTAAAAATTTGATTCACAGGAAAGAAAATGGAGGATCTTCTCAAGTAATACAGAAATGCGTCTTTAGAAACTTGAGGTGTTTCCTGGTACTGAGACTTTCTTGCTGATTATTTTCTGTAAACTTTGCTTTTAAAACTCAGTGCAAAATGCATCGTAATGCTCTTACAGTTGGAGATTGTCTTTCACCAGAACAGATTCTAATGCAGCTCAGAAGGCTTTAACACTTTTTACAGGCAGTGGAGTTGAGAAGGGGACAAAAGTAAGTTTTTATTGAGTAGCCTTTAGCAGTGCTCTCCGTCAGCTTCTACGTAAATGGTAAGGCATGCTGGATTTCATTGAGATTAGAGGGTGACTGTTGGAAAATAAAAGGTCAGTCACAAAAACATGGATGTAGAGGGGGGACAGGGGCACGGGGACATGAGCATTATTGTCTGTGATCAATTTTTTTTCTGAAATAAAATTTTAGATATTTTGTTTTAAACCAACTCAAGACTGTTTTCTTTTTACATTTCATCTCTCAGGTACCTGGATAAACAGCCCAGTACCTCCCAAACTCATGGTAAGGCACTGCTTTGGTACAGGAGAACTCAGGGGAGGAGTAACATAGGCTACTGTAGCTGGATTTTTCTCTTGAATTTTCCCATCCAGAAAACCTGGTTTGCCTGGGAACACTTAAGTTTTGCCATGTGACATGATGACGGTAAGAAGTGATGTGACTTCGAGCCTCTTCACATGCGTATATTTAAAAAAAAAAGTGAGAGATAAAACTTTCTGCAGCAAATGTAAGTGAAAAATTTGTACTGGAAGTTAAGAACTTGTTCCCTGGAGATTTCAGAGCTAGACTGGTACAGAACAAATTTGCAGAAGTGTGTTATCACCTTTAGTGAGCCTAACTGGTATTTCTAATATCTACAGTACCTGTTACCTTGAGCAAACAAACCCGATTTAAATTCTGATGGCAGATACTTCATTTATGCAAAGATGATTAGTTATGCAGAAGTGTCATTTCAGAAGTGTCTTTTTCACAGCCCTGCTTGTAACAGGATTTCATTGGTCTCTCTTTCCTAAGCCTAACTACCAAATGCCTGCTCTCATTTCCTCTTTTCTGATAGTAGTGGGGGTGTGAAAAGAAGAGTCTGGTGGTGATGGGAGTTTCCACGCATTACCTTCTACACGAGTCTGTGGTCTACTGTGTAGATTCACTTTTTGAACTTTATATATTGTCATTTATTCAGCTTTTGCTTAAGGTTGAGGTAAAATACTTGTGTTCTCTATAATGCTTTTTTTTCTAGTTTTTCATGCTTTTCTCCTTGAAGGACATGAGCTCTTTATGGATTAGCAATGACATAGATACTGAATTTGGTCATATGAAGGTCTGGCTGCCATATACATTTGGATTGATGTTCAAGTGAAACAGAAATTAGCTTTCCTTTTCCGAAGTCTTGCAACTTCAGAGATTCTTTTGATAATGATATAAATTAATTTCTACTGCTTATCTTTGCAGTTTTTATATTGACTAAGGAAGGGTTTCTTCTTGGTATTAGTCAGCATGCCATTTACTGTGGCTTGCAGCTGAGTCGGTCTTTCATGCTGTTGAAGGGTTTGCTGCTGTGCATGTTGCACGTGAGCAAGCTGCTGTGCCTGTGCGGAGCTGTAATTGGGTCAGGACGACGATCTGCAGGTGAGGCGCTGTGGTTAGGCACTACATCTAGGAGGAGCCATCATGTCTATTCAAATTTATTGTCTTTTAGAACTTACAGTTGCATAATGTTCTGTGCTTAGTAGAGTTTAAATAAAATGATGGATTTATTTTATTTTTTTCCTGAAGGATGGGATGTATAAGTTAGTCAATGGTTCTGAGGAAGATTCTGATGTCAGATGCAAGCACGCCAATTTTTACATATTTGTATGAGCAAGTTATTGCAGAGTGGTTTTTGTTATCAGATGTGAGTCTTAAGAATTTGAGATTAAAACTGAGATATGCTTTATGTCCCAACCACTCTGCAGTTTTACTCATTTGAAGGAACTTTTATATAAGAGTCACTTACAAACCAGGCAAGAAAATAATTTCCTGACAATTTTGCTGAGACGCCTGCCTAGAGCATTGCCAATTCTTGTGATGTTTAATGTTTTTAAAGCCCTACTCCCTTGAGAAAGTAATTACATTAAAATCTTGGGCACTTTTCCTCTTTCTGAAATAAAACTTATTTATACATGTTTGTTTAGAAGATTTACAAATATAATCTAGGAAATCCAAAAAGATTGAAAATCTGGGCTATGTATAAAAGGAACCCAAAACTCTCTCAAGGTCTTACAAATACCCCCGTGCTGCCTTCTTTTGTTGAGGGTAGGAGCATGATTCCCACATTTTGAACATTTGAAACTGTAGTAGTAGACTTAGTTTAATCTATATTTTTCAGAAGAATTTAAATAATTTTCTAAAAAGTTAGGGTATTTACTGCCCACACACCCTTAGATGGGGTTTCAACATGCCCACTGCCAGCATTGGTTTTGAGCAATATAAGTGTTCTACTTCCCCTTGTGATAGCTTTACTTTTGCAGAGTTAATGTGATGGTAGAAGAAGGAAGTGTATATAGTGATGCAATTTTCACGCTCACCACAGTCCTATTCATAACTGGTTTTCCATTTCTGACAGCATTAAGGAAAGAACTGTGCTGTGAAAGAACACAAGGATCGTTTTTGGTTTTGGTTTTTTTTTTTTTTATTTCTTGGTTTGTTTTCAAGCTCTCTTGAAATAGTTCCATTTGATTTTTGGTTTTTATGTAAGCTTCAGGAGACTGAGATCCTGTTTGTGCACAGAATAGAGGTACCATAGAGACAATTCACACTTCTGTGCACTGGTTTGGGCAAGGGGGAGTGATGGTTAGTTTTTTTTCCCAAATCCCTTTTGGTTTGCAGCTGAAGTTGTCTCATCAATCAGTTAGAACAAGCTGGAGACCATCAAGTCAGTGAATTTAGGCCATCAGATGACTTCAGCTGTTAATACCTTATGCTGCTCACCTGAGAGGAATGAAGAGTCTCAGCAACTACCACGCAATCACCCGAGGCATACAGATCTGCTGAATATGGCTTTTGCTTTAAACATCGTGTTTCAAGGCTGTCGGGCATCAAGAGCTCCAGTGTTTAGGAAATTCTGTGAAATAGTAGCATCTGATGAAATGGTAAGATACTGGGATAATGCACATGGGTTTTGTTTTGATTTTAACCCTGTCTTATTTATGGATATTTCCAGGGATTACAGTTGTGTCATGTTCATTGTGAATCTTGAAGGATTAGAGCAGGATGTTAAGGCCTGCTGGTCTGTCCCTCGCAGTGGCAGCACAGCGTGGCTGTTAGGGGAGAGCGGGTGAGTGTGGCTGCTGTCTGCTCCCGTCCGGCTTTGACCCATCCCCGCCGCTTTTGGAGTGGGCAGCAGGGAGGGGAAGGGCTCCCCTGCCCTGAGCCCTCTCCAGCGCTGCAAGGCACAGTGGTGAGAGCTGTAGTACCTGGACCATCACTCCCCTGGGACGAAGGGGTAGGATTATTTTTCAGATTATTGTCAGATGATCGGAAGTTACTAACTGAAGTTTTTTTTCTTTTTATCAGTGTAAATAGTTATCCAAAAATGCAAACTGCAGTGGCATTAGTGCAGGGCTTTTTTTTTTGTCTGCTTAAAATGCTTTAGCTATACTATCAAACTGTGCAAACAATAACATGGATCAGTCCCACGCTATGACTGGAACAAAGCTTTGTTTGCAGAAGGAAAAATATGTCCTATTGTGACCTGGTGTGAGGACAGGGGAGTACCTGAATTCTGATTTCATTGGTCAGATGTGTGATTTTAAAGCATAATTTAACCACTGCAAATTAACAGCTTACTTGTGGCAGCTAGTGCTACTAACTAACATTTAATTCTTAACTATTAATTATTTTCTACTTGGGCTGTAGGCTTGGGTACTTTTCCTTATTAAAGTTATGATTAATAACATTATTTTCATGTCTTCCAGGCTGTCCATCTTAATCTACTTGCCTGTACTTGGGTATGTACTATTTAGACCATTATTGTGTTATGATAGTCATTTAGTAGGTTTTATTTTTATTGGTACAGTAACTGCTGCTATCAAAAGCTGAGCTTAGTATCAGTGAAGCAAGATAGTATGCAAAGTGAATCCTAGTAAACCTTTAAAATGAAAGCAAATGTCAATAATGAAACTAGAGATGGTGTGTATTTGCACAGGAGGAGGGTGGAGGATTGAAGTCACCTGCCCTAGGCGTGTCGCAGTTCTGTTGAACCACACAGGGAGAATTTGGTGTGGTTAATGTCTGGGGTCATGCCGTAGATGTTGAGTCATCTAACTTCAGAGAGAGATGTCAACACGACTCCCTTCCCTGCATTGTGTGGTGGTTACAGAGATAGTGTTTGGTGGAAATAGTAGTTCTGCATTCAGCCTGCCACATAATTGGTGACCCAAACTCCTATTTCTTATGCTTGTTTACTGCTGTTGGTACCAGGGCACAATTTGACATTGCTGTTTAAAATCTGGTAAAATAGTAAAGACACTGTGAATATTTATTCTAGTTTTCAGAAATAAGCAAAAAATTGATTCTTTCCCTGAGGACTTAACTTAATCAAAATAAATTGACGTTGCTAGCAGCAGAATTGAGGAGGAAAACCCCATCTGCAGCAGAGCTTTTTTGCAAACGTGTCTGAAGATAGGTTATATTGTTAGAGGCACTAGAGCCAGTATTCCAGACGTATTTCCTGAATAAATTCCACTGCATATCTGACCTTTTTGCAACTGGGGCATTGGTATAACTTAGCAGTCTGTTATGTTTCTTGTCCAGAAAAGTTAATTTTGGGGGCATTGCAATAATTCTGTTCAAAAGAGGCTATAGAGTTGCTGCTTTTTGATGCACGTACAGTGTCTTGTGTCTGCTGAATTCTCATGTGTGGCCTCACTTTTCCACACTTGGAAAGTGTTTATTGGATCACATCCTTATTTCTGGGTAGTGTTGATCTGACCCTATGTCTGTTTAAAGGTAATGGCACTTGGAAACATTTTAAAGTATATGCAATTTAAGTCAGCTGGCCTGTGATCTCTTTTATTTTTGTAAACTAATTATTTTAGGCATAATTAAATATTTTATGATTTAAATAATATTACATATAATTAAATACTTTGTGATTTACATATTTTCTGTTCAACAACATACCTGAATGTGGTCATTCGTGCCTGGATGATCTACAACACACTGGAATATGTAGGATGTTTTTGCAGGCTTTGTGTCCTAGACCACCACAGATAATTTCTTTTCCGGTCTGATATTCAGTACAATTTACTACCTGTCATTCTCATGATTAAAAAGGTGCCTGTGTTTTTTCATGATAGAAGGGTAAATGGAAGAACGATTCAGATGTGCAAATATTAACTAGCTGCCTTCTCGTGCTGTCAATACAGTAAACTTCACTGTATTGCGAAGGACAAATCGGTGCTATTTTTCATTAGTCACACTCCTCCAATGGTTTGACAAGAACAGAACTTCCAGAAGGACAGATTTGCTGTATTTCCAACTATTTTTACTGTGCAGAAGTTTCAATAATGTGTTTGGAGGCAGTTTTTTTTAAACATTTCTTTACTTTTGGCTGTAGGAAAGGATATATTCTACGTACAGTTTAAGAATTGTAGGGAAGCTTTTATTAGCTGGTTATACAGAAGATGCCAGTGATATAAATCATTTGGAGGAGGAAGAGGTGAGAGAAGAGCTAATAGTTCCTTTATGTTTATCCAAACTTTCTGTTTTCGGTTAATCCTAGAGTAGAGGAGAGAAAGTAATTTCTGATCTAGTTAAATATGAGGGTTTTTTCCTGCTCAAGCTTTTAGGAAAAAGTATAGGTTCAGAAGAACTCCAGAGCAATTTAAGGACTTCAGAACCGTTGTTTATTCTCGGTTAATGATTTTGTATCTTCCTCCTCATCAACGGGTGTTTTAGAGCAGTAGGGTGAATTGGGGTTGACTGAAGGCCTTATAATTCTTTGTTTAAATGTAGATAAATGCACTCTACAGAAGAAGCAGTAAGCGTCGCTATTTGTGAAAGAAGTGTAAGTATCGCTACTTGTGAAAAAGAACAAGTTCAATTAGTGGTGTGCCTTGGTCAAACTTGTGTATTTACAGCTGTCCTTAAGGGAAGTGCAGAGCAAAATCAAGGTGTACTGTTTTAGTCTGTATGTATCTGGGAAAACAGCCTCACCGAATTGCAAAGGGATAATGTAATCGAGTCATTTCCTTTCCAGATTTTGTGGGATATCACTTCTTAAACATATAGATATTGGATAGACAGTCTATGGTATTACTGAGTTTTTGTAAGTTGATTTATAAAGCAGGATTATTAAAAAACTTGTCTCGTTTGCTCAGTAGTTTACAGCTAGCTAGTTTATAGTAGGACTAGAAGCAAACGTTCTAAGAAGTTGCTCGTAGGGAGCTGCGGTGAGGTTCCTGTTTCAGTTGGCCTTCTGAGGATAATTGAGTAAACATGACATTTGGGAGCACTTCCCTGAACTTGACCTGCACTCAAAACTGTTGCATTTGGCTTTTTACTCAGGGGCAAAAAAAAAAAAATAGTCTCAATGTAAGCAGAAAGGAAAGGAAAATGGTTTTTGTTTGAATTGTCAGAGTTGAGTTCTTCTGGATAAAATCTGTATTCTCGTTCTGAGAATTTCTTCTGTTATCTAGGAAGTAGGAGGGTAAATGTGCACAGGTATTTTAGTGTCATCTTTGCAATGTGAATTTATCTTGCATTTTGTCGTTATAATAAATTATAGGCTTTTTGTTTTTTAGAAGAGCAGGAGGGATGCTTGTCTGTAGTCATCATAAAACCATTCAAAAAAGAGGAAAAAAAAAAAAAAGTAGTCATCTGTTTGTGAGATTTAAAGCATGCCAGTGCACAGCTAAAAGGTGATTGCTTTGTACTGGAGGTATAATAGCACTCCTAGGCTGCACGTCATTTATGCTTGTAAGAAGTACAAAGTTGTTAATGCTGTTTTAGGCACCCTGAGGAATCATGATGATAGCAGCACTGATATTCCCTAGGAGCTCTGGAAAAAAAATAATTAACATTCTTTGTGGTTTTTTTAAAGATAATTATGTTGCATACATACATGTGGTATTCTGGTTTTTTTTTTCATTTTACACATGAATAGGAATGCTTGCGAATTTCTGATGTTTAAATGCCTTCCGTGTTGGAAAGTGGGTTGTAGGGATATGTTCAAGTTCAGGTTCCTCTTCTAAATATTTATTTTCTAGGCTTTTTCAGAAAGTAAGGTTTCTCTACTTGCAATTGAGAGCACCTGGCCCAGATTCTTGTTCTGAGTGGCCCCATGGAGGACCGTGTCTGTTTGCATGAACTTGAGTATGCTGCTTAAAGCAATTGGTCAGAATGCCTCCTTGTCTCCCCTGGAAAAAAAAAAATAAATCTCAATTTCTTTTTCGAACTGCAACGTTGACTTGAATTGTTTGATAACAAGTACGTGTAAAATCAGTTTCACTCAACTTATTTGAGAACAGCCAGAAAGTCTGAGCAGAGCTGTTTCTGTGTACACATGTACTTCTACCAAAACTTACAAAGGTGAAGGTGAGGCGATTCTTATCTTGTGTAGGTGCTGGTTTCTGTTGTGGGTACTTAAGCATCTTGAGTGTGACTTAATTGGTTGGGTGCTTTCATGTAGAAGAAAACTGTTAACTATCTGCCTACTATCTGCGTGGTTCTTAGCACAGCGTGAACAGGCTTAACAGCTCACTACTGCTGAAACGGGGAGTCATGTCATCCCTCATCTTGTTCCTGTCTTCTGCCTACTTGTTCTCACCGAGTACCTTGTGCCAGCTTTGATGCTTGCTGGAATACTCTGTGCTTTGGTTTAATTTGTTAAAATGTCAGAAAACCTATCCCGGAAAAAAAAACCCAAACAAAAAACACAAACAAAAAAAACCCACAAAAAAAACAAACCAAAACAACAACAACAAAACAAAACAAAACAAAAAAACCTGAACAAACCCAAAACACCAAACGAACATGGTCAATTTTCTCCCTATTTATTGACTAAGATAGGCTCAATGAAGGATTTCTGTGCTTGAGAGAGATGCAGGCTAAGTGGAGAACGCAATAGGGGGAAGGCAGCAAAATTCCTCCCTTTTTGCAGCTGGAGCTGTTATGGTCATTCTGGCATGTATGAAAGAGCCTAACCTACAAGGATTTAATTTAATTACATTTCAGTCATGTGGAGTTCAAGTAGTAAAATTGCATTTTGTCCATGTCTCTTTGGCCATGTGCAAATAATCCTGAATTTTAAGGATGATGTATATAAGTGTATATACTAGAGTAGAACCATGCGTGTAGTCACATACACTGCAATTGCTTTTTTGAAGTTAACTGCGTTTGTGTGTCCCTAAGTGTGGTTCTTCAAGCTGATCAGAGGGCCAACTGCTGCACTTCTTTGATCCATCTATAAACATCAAATTTATTCTAAATAGTAAATGTTTTCAGGATTCAGCTTGCTTTTCTCATGAGTTGAGTTCTGACTCCAGATCTGTGGAGACAGGAGGAAGAAAAGATTTCTAAGTGCTGTTCCCATTCAGAAACAGTTTAATTTAAAAATACTAATTCAGAAAATGGTCACAGCCGCCTTGTATCTCCTATTGAAAAGGTTTCATTCCTTGAAGTCCCTCACAACTCGTTTGATAAATTTGTAATACTGCAGCGAATTATGGAAGTGTAATAACATAGCAGAAAGCTTGAATGTCGCCCTAATCTGAACTCAAAACTGTTTTGTTTCCAGGCAATAATAATCAAATGGATACTCAAGCACTGAGGTCTCCTCCCAGGCAGAGCCACGTGATTTTGACGAGATTTGTTTGCACGTGGGTCCAAATGTTCCATCTTGGATCCATCTTTTCTTTACTTTGTCGCTTTATTCTCTGAGAATTTCCCTTCTGGTTTTATTCTCTTGGGAATATCCTTCTGTTGAATATTCCTTATTGTTGTTGTCCACCCTTTCTTCCTTGTCTTTTCCTTCTACTCTGTTTCTCTCTGCTCCTTTTACAGGTATTACTCAATATATGTTATGCCTTTAGCTTTAGTCCAGCTTCTAGTGGACAAATGGTCGCAAACCAGAAACTTGCAGATAGCTTAAACAGATGTTCCTATCTGAGTAAAAATATTTAACTCTTGAATCACTGCTAGGCATAGTGCCTCTGGACCTGATGAGTATTGCCAGAATGGTGTGGCAGGGGGCTTGTGTGACTGCTTTACAGATTGCATTACTTTAATCTCTACCTGCCACCTTTCAGGAGAAATGAAGTCTGCTGAGAATAGTTTATATTGTCTTCATTGCTGTGTTAATCTGTAAGCCACAGTTAGTCAAGATCTGTGCTTGTGCCAAAATGGGAGGGCTGTTTTGAACTAGTGGAAGGAATCCATCCTGAGTGTTTGCTAGCAAGGTCTGGGTGAAATTATTTTTGACCAATAAAATCAAATTGTCACTGCTTTTGGTTTTTGGTTTTGTTTTGTTGGTTGTTTTTTTTTTTGTTGTTGTGTTGGTTTTTTTTTTGTTTATTTTTTTTCCTGCCTCCCAACCAAAAATGAAGATGAAATGTCAAGATATTCAGAGAAGAAATTGTCTGTGCTCTGGGGCATGTTATTTGAATGTAAATATATTGTTTATGCAAGCTGTTCTACAAAAGTTTTAATATTGTGATGATTAAATTATAATATTTTTCATAAAGTTGTGAGTTTAATTCTTAATCCTTTAGTCAGGGAAGGTGCACAAATAGTTAGTAAATTACAAAATATCCTAATAAAAATAGAAGCACGTGAGTACAGCCATCATGAACTAAAGATGCAAGATGACTGATTCTTCTGAAGTTAATTCCTTGTAAGTACTTATCAAGTTTTAGAAAAATGTACATTTTCAGAGTTCAAATGCTTTAGTAAGAAATGAGTTAAGTACTTGGAGTGAACTAATCTGTAGGCACAACAGGAACTTGATGGTATAGTAGGTGGTAAGATTCATTTATGATAAGTTATAATGGAATTCCCCTGGAACTATGTATTCCACCTACTTGAATGCACAGTAATCCAAAAGAATTACACTATGTAGCAAATGCCAAGACAAAAAAAAATGGATTGTAGAACATGAGACTAAGTATATGACTAAGCCACCGTCTGTAACTAGCTCTTAGTAGTTCTGGTATACAGTGTTGTCTGTATGTGTTGAACTTCTGTGGTTCACCTCTTGGCTAATAGCTGTTCATTTAAACATTTTTATTTGTCCAGACTACTGAGCCTGTGTATATTTTAATTTAAAGCATGGAAGTGCTACATATCCTTCTTGAGATCCAGTCACGTTTATTGTACCTGGTGATGGATTTGAATATTTTCAAAATGACTTTTTTTTTTTTTTTTTTTTTTTTTTTCCTCTTTTTTTTTTAAAAA
>JAAGAY010004712.1:0-11823 GCA_011801015.1 Ardeotis arabs
TCCAGCCCTGCAAACAAGTACATCTGCCAGGCTGCATGTAAACAGAGTAATGGGTTCCCTGGCCAGCAGGAAGGTATGACTCATTAATTGCTTTACACCACAGTATAGAAAGCCATCAGTGTCTGCCGTGGCCAGTCTCCTTGTAGAAAAGACATATTTGGATTGTATTTTTCAAAAGGAGCTTCTGTGTGCTCTGCCACTGTTTGCTATGCAAATTTTGGTGTTAATTGCACCAAAATGAGAAACATATTACTTAAATCAGTGCACTCTTCAGATGGGCATCAGTGCGTGTGTGTGATATTCTGCCAGATGTTATTTTATTACTGCAGTTTAATACCTAACCATCTGCTTCCTTCTTATTCTGTCATGGTTTGTATTCTCCCTGGGACTGCTTTTCTGTTACACTGGCTTTTATCATCTGCATTATGTATTAGCATGGCCAGGGCTAAAGGCTGGCAGCAACCCGAGCACAGTATCTGCACAGAGAAGCAAATGAGCAGCAGATCGTTAAAGTAAGAGCATGGAACTGATACTCCAATTGGACCAAAGAATGAAGTTGATAACAAAAAAAAAAAGCTAAAATCAGACTTGAATGGTTGGGGGTTAGCTATAGAGATCCCAGCAGAGACAGAGCATGCTACACCCTTGCAAACACTTTGCAACTTGCACCACCCTGTAGCTTAAAAAACCATAATGTTTTAAAGCCTATGAGGGATTTGAGCCCAAGCAACTTGAGGGTTCTGAGGTGCACCACAGCAGCAGCACGGCTGCTAACTCTGTGGTTGCATAAGGGCAAGTGAGAATATCAGGCAGTGGAAAGTGGAAGAGAATCTATGAAGGTGAACACTTCCATATTTCAGGAGGACTGTACTCTTACAAACAGCTAAGAGAATGCAGAACCCCTTTGAACATGAACGTTCCCAGGTTTTTGCCCAAACACAAAGAACAACAATTAGAATTACAGGATATTTGCCTTGGATATACTCACTCAAACCTGAACTGCCTTGATCCCATCTCATAAACTAAATTCTTCACCGATTGAAAATAACGTATACAATGTCACACAGCCACTCTGCAGAGCTCTCTATCAAATCTCATTTTTGCCGAATAAGGCCATATTTCACTGCTCATGATGTTGCTTCTGAGTATCTTCTTGGTATCCTTTAGAAGGAACTTCAGTGATTTTCCCACGTACAGCCAGGGAAGGGAAGATATTGAGCGCCAAGTAATCACAGGGACGTAGAAGTGAAAGCAGCAGTCAGAAAGAGAGAGAATCTCTTTCCTTTTCCTCTTTCATTTTTTTAAGACAAATAGAGAATGTTTTTAATTTTTTCAGACCAATTTTACTGGGACATTCTCAAGGGTTTAACGGCTTACCCAAAGCCAGGAGCCCTAATTAGCCACACGGGGGCTGGCCACCTTTCCCAGGCTCAGCCTAGGTCTGGGAGGCATTTCAACATTCCTGCTCCCATGAGGGAGTGAGATTGTTCAGATAATTAATTTTACCAACACATAGAGCGATATTTTCAATAATTCTGTCTTATCTGTTGCCGTTTTATTGTCTGGTAAGAGATAATGGATAAAAGCAACCTGACTTTTTGTTAGTACACTTCTACTAGGCTGCACGTAACATTACCTAGCACTTCATATCCTCAAAGCATCATACAAATACTAAGTAATGGATCCATGTGGTAATTGCCTAGTACAATAAAGAGCCAAGAGCACAGCATTTGCAGTAAGAATCAGGATTACAACCTTTAGGCCTGTACACAGTATAAATCTCACGTGGGAGATTGTGTTACACCAGGATCGCGTCCCTGCCGTGCTGTCCCACTTTCCCCAATGGTGTTATAACTGTGCTGTGAACACAGCCCTGTAAAGGCCATAAAGCAAAACAAGTTGTGTAACAGTAACCCGTTTTTGGCTGCCTTTCAGTGAAGAAAAAAAATTAATTTTCAATTGATTAGGAATTAAAAGCATGACAGGGAATATAGCCCAAACGCACTGCTGAATGGACAACGAACCTGCGCAGCAGAAGCTCCTGCCTCCAACCTTTAAAGCTATTAACCCTGGCATGAATTTTTATTTAGTGTTAATTAGGAGACTGGCAGCAAAAATCAATTAATTAATTACATCTCAGATCCACTAGAAAGCATAATGGAAATTAAAGAGAGCTAGATTATCCTGCACCCATGGAGGAAAGGCTGCTGCAACAGCCCTGGACGATGGCACTACCTTTTTCTTTAAGTGTAAAGAAATAAATGTTTAGACCAAAAAGAAAAAAGAAAGTCTGAACAAGATAATTTCTCCTAGTTGGAAGCACCAAACCCTTCCTTGACTGGCCCATGCATCAGAACAATTTCTATCCCTGGCTCCTGTTTTCATTTTTGCATCTGGAGCCCTAATCCTGGGGATTTCTTGCACCAGTCGCACACAGTTCACCCTCCTCCCACCTGCTTGCAAAGCACCATCCAGGCAGCATCCCAAAAGTTCAGGTTATGAGACCTCTGGAGAAGGTCCAGAAGGTCCCCAAGGGAGACGTTTCTGTAGGACTCAAAAGGGGACGACAGCACGCGTCACCGTCTCCCCAGCCACATCCCTCCAGAGAACACACGCGTTTTGCTATTTCATCTGTTTCGACAAAATTATGTACTAGGTTTGGGTTTGCTTTGTTTTTGAATGCCCAAGGTACAATTAGCTAACTAACATTACTGACAGTGATTAGCGGGTGCTAATTACAATAGAATTTCCGTCAAATTACATGGTGCATAAATATGGCCTGACAAACCAGTTCAATTTTTAGAAAAGAGGGGGCGAGCTGAGGGGCTGGTAGTGCCGGCGCTGCTGGCAGGCGTCTCGCAGGCAGAGGCAGGGCAAAACGCAGCCGTAGATTAACATATCACCTGTCTTGTGCCCAGTTTCGGGCAAGCAGTGTCCACAGAGGGATTTTTATTTAGGTGAGACCAGTAACATTTGGCCTTCCTGGTTTCAAGATACGAAAACTAAGATGTGAACAAGCGCATGTGTGCGTGGTGGGTGTCAAGAGCCACCCAGCTCAAAAAGCTCCTGCTGCTACAGATTTTGTGTGGAAAATGTTGAATTTCATTGCCTGGGATGTTTGAGAACAGCTGGTTAACAAGGTCTTGTGTGTCCTAATTCAAAGTACTTTGATGGAGTTAATGAAGAGATACCGCCACCCTAATTGTGTTCCCAGTCTGGCCAGGGGCACACCGGTGTCAGACCCGCTCGCTCCAGGAGGACAAGGCGAAGGGGAGCATTGCCACAAGCCTCTGCCAGTGGCCCCATTGCTCAGCCCATTTATCACTGCCACCGCCGAGAATAAATGTTTATAAATGGTATGTCAGCTCTAATGTGATGAATTATCTCCAGTCATCACATAGATGGTTCAAGATGTGTTAAGCTGGTTCTAAACATTTGGTTAAGAAAATGTCTGAGACTGGAATCGAAGGAGGAGAGAGAAGAAAAAACACACACGTGCGCCAAAAAGTGAAGGACAAAAGATCCACTGGTTTGACTTTGCCCTGTACTTCCTGCCCCGGGTTTGCAAAGTGCAAGTAACCTGCCGAAGTACATTAAAACTCTCCCGACTAACCCCAGTTTATTGTAAATATTACAGCAAATCCATTGTAAACAGCAGCAAGAGGCTTTTGGGAACCCATTAATCAAAATAAACTGCTCTGGAAAATGCCTCTGCTCAGCTTGTTTAACTAGCGCCGCAGCTCCGAACTGCATAGCTGATTTCAAAATATACAATTTATTGCCTTGGATGTCTTTGCTCAGAGCTAGATCTAAATTCCTCTGGGTACTTTAACATACAGTTAATCAAAGCACAATGCCACCCCTATCATATTTACAATCTGGCAGGCAATTAGTCAATAATAAATAAAACGCATTGGAAAGACAAATGATATTACTGTGTATGTATCAATGGACTTATAGGCTCAAAAGATTTATCAGTACCACTGGAGAGAATAAATATTTATAAATGGATGTGTCACTCATGAAGTGATAAACTATCTCCAGTCATTGCATGAAGAATGCATATTTTCAAGTTGAAATATTTTATTATCTACCTAATCATTTTTCAAAAGGTGTTTTTCAACTTTATTAGCTGTACTTAACAACTGGAGGAACTTCTTATCATCATCGCTGAACTGGGGTTGTACAGCAAAGCCCCACTCAGGATTTCTACCGCAGGTTGTACAAAGAGAATAAAAGGTTTTCTTCCTCCTGTTATCCTTTGGCCCCAAATGAGTATTTAAAGTCCTGCAAAACCTATTTCTGTGAGTAGAATCACTTAAAAAATTAAAAACATAACCTTCCCCCAAATAAAAATGTCAATATTCAGAATGTTTAAATTTCAAATACCATACAGATATTTGAAACCCATCAGAACTCTAATATACATCGATTAGTTCTGCCATGGTTCCATATTGAGAGGGAGAAGGATATAAAACATCAGTACAAAAAAAAAGAAATCTTCCCCTACGATTCTTTTCTCACCATCTCCAAAAACAGGAGCCCTGCTCATCCCTAGTCCTGCTGCTTTACATGAGTGATTTACAGTGTCAGAACTAAGTATGTGTTTTTAAACCAACCAATTTTTTTTGTATAAATATTTAAATAGGAGTGCTTTTTAGAAAAGTAGTTTGTGTTAGCAAAAGTGTGAATGAAATTGTATTTATATAAAATGTTTACACGATAGCTGTGTTTGTGGAGAAAATTTAAACCGATATAACTGCATCCACATTTAGAAATGTTCACAGCAATAGCATGGAAAAGAGTAATTCTTCTCTGCTTATATCCTCACAAACACATCATTAGCTAATGATTAACTCAGGCATATTTATTTATAGAACTTCAATTTTCATTTTATGTTATTATATTTCATTTCATTGACTGGAAAACTAAAAGCGATATATTCTAAAATATCTGTACAACTGTTTCAAGACCATTAATAACCCAATAACTAAGCTTTAACTTAGAGGCGAAAAAAAAAACACCCCAGGAGATAAATCCTTGAGCGAGCCCGGCGAGGCACCACCGCACGGTGCAGACAGGTGTTCCCGTGCTTGCACGTGCACTCGCTGCTGCACTGCTGCCTTTCCCCGCCTCGGGGGACGGAGCCGTACTTGGCTCGCACACTGAAGCTTGTAAGTAAGCAAAGGAAACTGGATATTCTCCACATTTGCAAATCTACCATGCCAGTTACACCTGATAAAATTTTAAATGCTCCCTTGAATGAAGTTTTTTTTAAATGCTGCTGTTGTTATCCCACTCATTTTACATTTGAGTTTGGCAGTGGATGCCATTAGTGAACATTCAGTGTCGACAGTGTCATGACGCTGCTCTCAGAGATGTGTCAAGTACCGCAGCGCGATCTTGTTGCATTTAAAATTAACCACAGCGGTAGGACTGTGCCAATTTCCCGCATTAGATCCAGAATGAAGCCAGCAAACGTGGCAGGTGCACAGAGCATGTTTCAAGAATAAACAAGCAACAAAGGAAACACCTTTCTTCTGCCGCTTTTTTCTTTGCGCCACGTCTTGTCACACAAATTACTTGTTCGGGAAAAAGCCTTTCTTCTGCTCTGCTCCGCTGAGCAGCCTGCCTGATCGAGGGGAAAGCAGAGATGGTGGCAGCTAAACGGCCCCCGACCCCTGGGAAGCCGGCGAGGCAGCCACTCACAGCCTGCTTTTAACTTGTTTCTCATTCATTATCCTTCGAAGAAATCAGCTTTGGAGGCAGGACAGGAATTTAGATAAACCACACAGATCTGTTTACCTAGGAAAGGAAAGAAAAAAGTGTATTTTAGAAGTGTGTTGCCCAGGCCGTGTTAGCTGACTGATCTCATTTTAAATGTGCTTCTTTCCTGATGTAGTCACAGAGTTTTTCTCTGCAAATCATTTCTCGGTCTAAATCTTCAGTTTCTTGGAAACCACATGACTGATGGTCCTCAACGCTCGAGATCGAGATAATCTATTGCACTTCAGCAGTGGAGTTGCCCACTCAGCATTATACATGGCTCCAGTTTGCACCACTTGTTTTATGAGGTGTAATACTGGCTTTACATCCTTTGTAGCCGAAGCTCTGACAATTTTTTTCCTCTGTGATTCAGATTGGGGGAAAGAAATGCATTTGTTTAATTGAGGAACGCTCACATTAAACTATTTCCATCTTGCTTATTCGCATGGGAAGATGCAGGATAGAAACCCTGAAGTGTGTGAGCAGGAGCAGGGCTGTGGCAGAGACCTGACACTTCAAGAACCAAGAGTAGTTTGCCCAAGGTCCCTCCAGGGCCAGTGGCAGGACCAGTATGAAACCCAGAGCCACACCAGCCCTCCCCCATGGCACCACCCAGGTTTTGATGGGGCGTGGGGTAGCTGCAGTTTCCATTGCAGCAGTCACAAGATCCCCAGCAAACATAACATTCATTACAGACTTCTTTTTTTTTCCTGTTTGCTTGTGTTTTTCTATCAAAACACCTTTACCAAAATCTGGGTCATGTGAATATTCCCACACCCCACTTGGTTGTCGGTAAACAAATGATCTCCAAGCAGGACACTTTCCAGGTGCGTGGCGGGTAGGAAGGTCAGGTTCTCCAAGGGCCTTGGACACACGTTGTGCTGGGGGAGACATGCTGCTGCCTCGCTTCTCGTCCAGCTTTGATTCTCCACTGCTGCTGGTGCACCCATGTGTGCCTGCCCCGAATGACTGTCCTCGGAACTGCTCTTCAGCAGTGGCCATGACAAACACCAAACCCAGCTCTTCCCCTCGCATACCATTCCCTACACACTCTTCCTTGCATTGCTGCTGGCTGAGACAACCCAGCTATGTGCCTGGGGGCACAGCTGACCTATGGATAACTGCTCACCCCCATCCTCACCATCATCTGCCCAGCCTTCCAAAGCCACACAGTGACAAACATCCTTGTGACCCTCAAAGACCAAGTGCTTCCCTATCCTCTTATGAGCAGCAGCCCAAGCTCACAGAGGGGGCTCCTCAAGTCAGCCAAGGTTTTTAATGAGATAAACATTGCTAAAACACCATCACACCAGACAAAACTCCTCAAGTTGGTGGGCTGGTAAAGCAACCCTGCAAAAAGAAGGGTCTCTACAAACTGCATGGCTGTCCATAGTGCAAACTTCCCCAAAAGACTTGGTTTCGTAACAAGGAGGGTTTGGCAAGTCCAGCCACCTTAAAAACTTCTGGAAAAAACCCTCTGCTCTCATTTCATAACAGAGTGCTAGATACTTCATCTTGCACAACCAAGGTGCCATTACATCATCGACTGGAAAAACTGCTGGAGTGGGGTCACCCCAGCCCAAAGCCCTGCCCAGCTCCCGCAGTACCTGTCTGAGCATGATGGAGGAGCTAACCCCCAGTTAAACCCTGCTGCCTTCACCCACAGTGCGCAGCTAGGCTCTGGCAGGCTCCCCACGCAGGACGGGCACCGCCGCGCGTGCCAGGGCCTGCTGGAGCGGGGCGTGGGGCTCCCGGGGCCAGGTTGGCCACCCTCCACCTGTGTGAGCAAGCACAGCCTTGTTTTACACGGCTGGGATGAAGCGCAGTCACTGTCTAACCCAATGGAGGTGTTTCCTAGGGATGAGAATTTTTTCGAGAGCTTGCAATAAAACAAACTGCTGGAGGCAAAATAACAAAACAGGGAGTCTAAGCTCTTCCACTGGGTCATCTGAAGTTAATTCTTTGAAAAATAACAATCTTTCATCCAACTGTGTCTCACCAAAACATTTCCAAGACAGATATCAAATGATCTGCAACAAATCACCCAGGAACTTAGATTAGAGCCGAAATTCCAGGAAAATCTGAGCGCAGGGAAAAGTGCCTGAGCTCATCCGTGGGAGAGAAGACTACTTACGCTGTGAAAGGTTATTCGGGTGTTTAATAACAGATGGGGAAAAGCTCTTTCAAGTTAAAGATTTCTCGGCTGAAGAAGGTTCTTGAATAAGCCAGCACCAAGGCTCAGAAGGACATTTGAAGGAGCTCATTCCTTACAGAAGCCTCTATGCAACCGGCACTTTACTTTTAGTAGTGGAGCAAAATTGCAAACAGCTGGTGGATTGTTGGAACATTTTAAAACATTTCTTTCAAGGTACTTTATTACTTTCTTAAGAATAAATACACATGCCACACATTCCCCATTTTGCACACACAGCAAACGCGTATCTCAAGGACCATTGTTTAGTTGGCGAGTTTCTTATTCAAAACAAAATCTCTGTGTCCTGATTTCGCTACAGCAGTGGGACTCAATTTTATTTCTTTTTTTTTTCCCCAACAGCCTGGTAGTCCCCTCTTTACCAGGTGAGCAAGTCCCTTCATGTATCATAAAAGAGGAGATGGTGATCACAGCGCGGTTGTGTTATCATTGTGCTCGCATGCCCTCCTGGGGCACAGCCCCTTGGCGGAGCATCCCAGCTCAGCGGGGAACTGACAGGCATTTTCTAAAAGGTGAGTGGAAAAACCTGATTACTTTATGCATGAGGGATTTGTTTCAAATGCTGCCATGAGGACTCCCCAGAGGTCCTAAAAGCTAAGGATAGATTTTGAAAACCATGTTCTTGCCTGTGGAGGGATGAACTGATGACTGCACTGTTCAATTCCCCATAGCAAAGGTCAGGAATAGAAAGGCAAAAATAAAAATCTCAGCTCACAAATTGTGTCTCCTTGTGAATGTCTTGCCATCAGTTAACTCTTACTGCAACCAAAACTTCTGCCTGCCCCCAGATCCTTCCTGTCCCTCCCTTCATTTGTCACTGCTGAGAACACAAACATCCTCCCCAACACACAAGGTCACCTCCATCCTCCAAACGTGCCTGGATCCATGCTCTGCCTGTCCTCTGCTAGATCTGCACTGGTACCAGGTGGCATCTTTTACCTCTCAGTCTGCAACACCTTAACTGCAGTGAACCAACAGTAGGTACGAGATGGAAACAACCAAAACCAAGGTGAAGCGACCCTCCAAGGCGAAGGGCATGGAGTCAATGGCGCACAGCTGCTGGAAACGCTGCAACCAGTGGGGGATACGGTTCTGCACACCATGCATTTTAATACATGGTTTAATTGAATTCATTATGAGAACCACATCCCCACATTATGAATACCATACGGCACTTTGCAGCTGCGGTCGTAACTCAGCTTCGTCAAAAACCTGCAGTGGCTAGGAACAAGCAAGAGCAACGGCATGTAACTTTTTCAAAGAATACAGTACGGTATACGGCTACAGGCAAGGACATGCAAAGTCAAGGATAAAGTCAGGGTCTTCGATTTTCTTAATTTTCAAGGCAGTTTTCACCTATCAGACTTTTTTGACTATGGATAAAATTATATATTTTTTATTTATATATATATATGATAATTAGCAAATAGAAGCACTAAAAGTACAAGGTCAGTGTTATTAATGTACCTATGGGTACATCAGTGACAGTTCCCAGATCAAGCAGTTCTGGGGTTTGATGTCGCCGCAGAGCCATACACACCCAGTCCCCCTTGTCTTCTCTCTTCTCCATCCTTTCCTCTGTTCTCAGGAAATGACTATATGCAGCATCAGACACATGCTGGAAACAAGGAGCAAGTGCTCGGTGCCCAAGTTCTTTAGAGCAGGGGCAACCATTACCTTGGGATCACAGGGTCAATCCTTTATAAAGTGAACTTCATAAAACCATCATTCTGTCGAGTGGCACATAAAGACATCACCAGAGACCTCATGCAGACTTGGTACACCATATATGGTGACATATTTCCAGAGATTTCCCTTAACTAACGCCTTACTGAGCTCTCCTGCATCCATGGCCCAGGCAGGGACTTTCTGGGGACGTGGGATCTGTCCTCCCACTCGCAGGGAGGAGCGTGTGGGAACTCCAGCTGCGCGCTAGAAGAGGCAGGGAGGTCAATGTCACACAATCCTTTACAGGGCAATGGCAACACTTTCTCCTTTCTATCATACAGCAACTAAATGTTGGTATTAGCTTGGTAATTAATATCTCCTATTTCCCTTCTTTGCTCTGATATCAGTCTCTAGAGACCTCCCCTGCATTATGCACATGGGCACACATGCACACACTCATCTACTTAAAAACCTCCTGTTTGATCCACACCAGTTAAAAAGCATTACAGGCAGTGCCCAGAGGTCCTTTCTCTCTTCTTTGTCCTGCAATAAAACTTTGTTCAGCAAGCCAAAGGACAACACCCTGAAATTTCAACCTGGCTGATTATCCCTCTTTCCTTCCAGCCTTTTTCTTCGCCCTGTGTCAGAACTGCAGTTGCCTCCAGCAGCTCCCTGCTGTCCTGCGATAGGTGAGGGTCTCCTCAGGAGGTAAGCACAGTCCCTTTATACTGAGACGGGCCAGAACCTGAAACAATTTGGAGGTTTGGCAGGGCTTAGATCTGAAGCTTTAGTATGAGACACTCTGAAAACTGAGAAAAGGAAATTTCACAGAATGGGTGTTACAAAAAAGAAAAAAATCTGTAATCAGTCTAATTTGATAACCAATTGGTCTCAGCCATGCTCTCACCCTTGCTTACAAAATGAACATTCTTTGGAGACAAATGTCAGAGCTAGGCTGGAGTGTGAAATCCATTGCAAGCACAGTCACCAGATGTGTTTGCTTTATGAACTTGGGATTTCCTGAACCTCCTGGTTAAAAAGCATGTATCTATTACTTGAGATCAGGAGCAGTGAATTCAGCGACTAACAATCAAGCCATAGTTATTTCTTGAGAAGTTTCATCAGATGAGATTATTTGTCGTGGATTACATGTTCAATTCAAGAAGTTTGAAATTTTCAAACAATTATTTGGTTCACAGACTCACTACCTGGATGCAAAATAATCTACTATGGTTATCATTTTCAGTTCTAAATGTTGAGTAACAAACCCAAACTTGTCTTCTGTTAAGGTCTCACAGCTGAGCCTATGAGACTCATTAATCTCTAGAAACACAAACTTAAAATGCAGACTATAAAATTACCTGTTTGAGGCAAATCCTAAATCCCTAAGCCACACATGTGCATTGGAAAAGGCTTGATTTATATGGTTGTAAAACTCTTGCAGGAAGCAAACACTCTGACTTATAAAGCTGGAAAGAGGAAACCCTCTTCATTTGCAAATTCAGTGTGCAAGATTCTTCCCTGCAAAACGATTTTTAACATCATTCCAAGTAATATTGTAGATGTGCCTGTACTTATAGAGCTTACTGGTATTTCTATCAGACCAAGGTGTAAATTTAGTATTTTAGCTCATTCCACCTCACCAGCACATGAGGAGGATACCTCTTCTCCTGGGGGCTCACAGACCCAAACAAAAACTCCAAAATGAGCAGCTCCCCGCAGAGAAACTGACAAAACCCAAGGTGATGCCCCAAACTCAAGTCCAGGGCCATGTTTGCAAACTTCATCTATTTGGTTATTTGTTACAAGCACTATTTTTTTACAGAAAGCAGGTTGGATCAGCATAGGAGAAGAATCTGTAATTTTTTTTTACACACTTCACTCTAAAATCTCTTTGCTGGGGTCTAGACAAATGCATTAACTGCTCACCCATGCCTCCCTAACTTAGTTCTTTATGTCTGACTGCCAGGCTTGTGCAATGCACTTGTTTCACATCCCTGCATTTCAGGGCTGGGTCTGTGTCTCCCAGAGGAGGACGCACGCTGGGAAGGAACCCACTCAGCATCACCAGACCCAGGCTGGGCACTGCCACTGGTGCCCCCAACAACCTCCCCCTCCACAAGCCCCTGCCTTTGCACTTCTCTTTTCTCTCCTTCCCATCCTTGATAACCATTTCC
>JAAGAY010004713.1:0-14544 GCA_011801015.1 Ardeotis arabs
AATCATAGAATCATAAAATCATAGAATAGTTTGGGTTGGAAGGGACCTTTCAAGGTCATCTAGTCCAACTCCTCTGCAAGGAGCAGGGACATCTTCAACTAGATCAGATTGCTAAGAGCCCCATCCAGCCTGGCCTTGAACCTTTCCAGGGATGCAGCATCCACCACCTCTCAGGGCAACCTGTTCCAGCGTTCCACCACCCTTACTGTAAAAAATTTTTTTCCTAATGTCTAATCTGAATCTCCCTCCTATTTTAAAACCATTACCCCTTGTCCTATCACTACAGGCCCTGCTAAAGAGTTTCTCCCCTTCTTTCCTGTAGGCCCCCTTGAGGTACTGGAAGACCACTATAAGGTCTCCCCAGAGCCTTCTCTTCTCCAGGCTGAACAGCACCACCTCTCTCAGCCTGTGCTCATAGGAGAGGTGCTCCAGTCCTCTGATGATCTTCGTGGCCCTCCTCTGGACCCTCTGCAACTGGTCCATGTCCTTCTTATGTTGGGGGCTCCGGAACTGGATGCAGTACTCCAGGTGGGGTCTTACCAGGGCAGAGTAGAGGGGGAGAATCACCTCCCTCACCTGCTGGCCATGCTCCTCTTGATGCAGCCCAGGATGTGCTTGGCTTTCTGGGCTGCAAGCACTCAGTGTTAGCTCATGTTAGGCTTCTCATCCACTAGCACTCCCAAGTCCTTCTCCTCGGGGCTGCTGCCAATCCATTCTCCACCCAGCCTGGCATTCCCACAACCCACGTGCAGGACCTTGCACTTGGCCTGGTTGAACTTCATGAGGTTTGCATGGGCCCACCTCTCCAGCCTGTCAGGGTCCCTCTGCATGGTATACCTCCCCTCCAGCGTGTCGATGGCACTACACAGCTTTGTGTCGTCGGTGAACTTGCTGAGGGTGCCATCTATCCCACTGCCGATGTTGCTGACAAAGATGTTGAACAGGGCCGGGCCCAAAACGGACCCCGAGGAACGCCACTCGTGACCGGTCTCCACTTGGATATGGAGCCATTGACCACCCCTTTCGGAGTGCAACCATCCAGCCAACTCCTTATCCACCGAGTGGTCCATCCATCAAACCCATGTCTCTCCAGTTTAGAGAGAAGGATGTTGTGCGGGACATTGTCAAATGCCTTGCACAAGTCCAGGGAGATGACATCCGTTGCTCATCCCTTGTCACCCCGTCATAGAATGCCACCAAGTTAGGCACGATCTGCCCTTGGTGAAGCCATGTTGGCTGTCACCAACCAGCTCCTTGTTTTCCATGTGCCTTAGCATGGTTTCCAGGAGAATTTGCTCCATCACCTTGCCAGGCACAGAGGTGAGGCTGACCTGCCTATAGCTGCCCGGTCCTTCTTGTTTCCTTTTTTAAAAATTGGGATTATGTTATCCCTCTTCCAGTCATCGGGGACCTCACTAGACCGCCACGACTTCTCAAATACAATGGCCAATGGCTTGGCAACTTCCCCTGCCAGTTCCCTCAGGACCTACGGATGCATCTCATCACTCCCATGGACTTGTGCACCTTCATGTTCCTCAGATGGTCCCAAACATGCTCTTGTGCTACAGTGGGCGGTTCTTCATTCTCCCAGTCCCTGCTTTTGCTTTCTGCAAAAAAGTAATTAAGCACCTCAGCCTTCTACATGTCCCAGGTATACAGGTCACCCGTTTCCTTCCAGAGAGTGTCTACATTCTCCCTGGAACCCCTTTTGTTCCTGACATACCTACAAAAGCTTTTCTTGTTACCCTTGACATCCCTGGCCGAATTCAATTCCATCAGGGCTTTAGCCTGCCTTACCTGATCCCTGGCCCCTCGGACAACCTCTCTGTAATCTTCCTAGGCTACCTGCCCTTGCTTCCACCCTCTGTAGGCTTCCTTCTTTATTTTCAGTTTGTCCAGGAGCTCCCTGTTCATCCACGCAGGCCTCCTGGCATTTTTACCCAACTTGCTCTTCCTTGGGGTGCATCGCTCCTGAGCTTGGAGGAGGTGATCCTTGAATATCAACCAATTTCCCTGGGCCCCTCTTCCCTCCAGGGCCACCTCCCATGGCACTTTGCCCATCACATCCCTGAAGAGGCCTAAATCTGCCCTCCTGAAGTCCAGGGCAGAGAGCTTGCTGCATGCTCTCCTCCCTTCCCCAAGGATCCAGAACTCCACCACCTCATGGTCACTGCAGCCAAGGCTGCCTTTGAGTTCCACATCCCCCACCAGCCCCTCCCCTGTTGGTTAGAACAAGGTCCAGCATAGCACTCCTCCTCGTTGGCTCCTCTACCACTTGCAGGAGGAAGCTGTCCACGCATTCTAGGAACCTCTTGGATTGCCTGTGTCCTGCTGTGTTGTCCCTCCAACAGGTGTCAGGGTGGTTGAAATCCCCCAGGAGGATCAGGGCTTGTGACGTGAGGCTGCTCCTATCTGCCTGTAGAGGGCCTCATCCACTCAGTCCTCCTGGCCAGGCGGCCTGTAGCACACCCCCATCGTAATGTCCCCTGTCCCTGCCCCCCCTCTAATCCTGACCCATAAGCTTTCTGTCAACTTCAGTGAAGGTGAATTTCAGATCTTCTAAAAGAGAAGTTCAATAAAAGAGGAAAGAAGGATTTCATTTTTTAAAATATATATATATTGATGTGGTTTATTTTTAAACTAAGCATATTTTTTTCTTGTACATACTCACTTGGAATTTTCTCTGGGGTTCCTGAAAACACTAATTCCACTTTGCCGTAATCGGGGAAACGGTCATCTGAAAAGAAAGGATAGTATTTCAGCAAGCTATCTCCAAGGAAAGCAGTTCCAAGGTACTCAGAAATCAAGATTCTCTATAGTT
Organism: Ardeotis arabs; assembly: GCA_011801015.1. Lineage (NCBI taxonomy): Eukaryota > Metazoa > Chordata > Aves > Otidiformes > Otididae > Ardeotis > Ardeotis arabs. Next base: position 2,822 of record JAAGAY010004713.1, read on the forward strand.
ATCAGTACACATGCTCTCGTCACTCTTTCCTTCTCACTTGCAGTATAGCAATTTGCTTCTACAAGAGCCATATTCTTTGCCCTACACATTCTCAAGAGAAGACCACATAAGAGTGAGTTGGAGTTTTATTTACTTCCAAGAACAGTCAAAAGCAGAACAGACGTACAGTTCCCAAATCCCTCTCCCAAAAGACATGCCTGGCTTTGGCTTTTAAAGGAAAAGACACACAGGAGCAAACTAAAATTGTTCTTTATATTGGCTACACTGCAATACTTGATCACAAAAATTTTGTGTAGCTATATGTTGCAGGAAAATATGTTTGATTTTAGTTAGCTAGTAACGTGAGGTGAGGGAATTACCATCTTGCATACAAAAATAAAAATAAAACTGAAGTAATAATTTGGAAAATACAAAGACTAGCACAACACATTTTCAAATGTGTATGAAAACTTTGCCTCCATTTTTGCGCATTCTGAAGCATATTAAAAGACCTCCATAACCAAGTAGAAGTAGACTAGGTCACAAACCCAGTATCAGACTTTGTGACTTTTTTCATCAGCCAAAAAAGGGACTGGCTTAGCTCATCTTATTTCCTGGAACAGTGACTTACAGAGTAACCATTTAAAACAAATGTCTGTTTTTTTTATAAATATGAGAGGAGGCAATAAGGACTATGTAGGAATATCTGAATTATTCTGACAAGTTAACTCACTTGAAGAGCTTTTCTTCTCATTAGGAGTTTACCTGTGTTGCATGCTATGAGTTAAATAACACAAAGCAGTCTCCCTTTCCCTAAAAATAGGGATGGAAAAAAATCCTTTCAAAAACAGATCCTGAAGATGATCATCACATGCAAAGGCACACAGATGCACCCTGTGCCTGCACACATATGCATCCAACCAACCACAGAAGGCAAGTACCTTTGTTGGCATTGTCCAAATCCTCTTTGTCAAACACTAGGACATGTCCTTGAATAGCTCCAGTGTGAAACTGAAGGCGAAAAACCACGTCACGAGTAGCTGACCGGTATTTTTTGTGATAACACTTCAGCTAGAAAGAGGGAAACATGTCAGGAAGTAATTTCTTACAAATCTGAACAAACGTGTGTGTATGCATTAGCAGCCACAGCGCAGTTTACTGCAGACACCTCTGATGTTGTAAGAAGCAGGGTATGCGTTATTCAATCCTCTAAAATATACAGGCCCAAGGCAAGATAGTTCTGGATGTGTAAAAATAATAATTACTGTTTTCATCACTATCAGTCACCAATCAGTAGATTATGATTCAGAATCACAGCATGATGGATGTTGGAATGCTGAGTTATGTAAATGTAAAACTGAGTTATAGCACACTCATTTCAAAATAACTGAAGAATATGCAGAATTTTTAGAAGCAAGCCTGCAAGCTGATTACAGCTATTTTAGGACTACAAAAAAAAATACTCTAGTGATGAGAAGAGGATCTTTTATGTTACTCTGGGAAGCTGGTAGTAGTTTTGACACCTTGGCTAAAACAACAGAGAACTCTGTAAAAATAACATCTGGTATAAATTTCAGCTAAAGGTGAACACAATACACCTACTCTCTAACACCACCTTCCCTTACAATAGGCCTATGGATATTTTACCTACTAAGTCTCTGAGTCAACTGTAATACAAAGTCACTCAGCATTCTTACAGGAATATATAAAAATTTTGGTAACCACAGTCAAGTGAGGATTTGGGGTTGTTTGTTTGTTTGTTTTTTAAAAGAGAATCCCCTACAGTATAGTGGTCGTAGCAGATAAAATAGCTTTTACTTCTCATTTTAAACTGCCTTACACCACTAAAATTAACATAGTGTACAAACCCCTATCTACTGAAGGGATCTGTTTCCTTTTAGTCCAACACAACTACCAGCATCATTTCGCTAGAATCAGGGGCATAAGTCAGTCCCTTAAATTACAAAAATATTAAGGTAAGAGAAACAGCTTGACTGCTTCATTCAAGAATAAACAAACACTTATTTTCCACTATGCCTTGCAACTCTGTAAAGGCAAAGCACCATCATAAAGGATGAAAACTGCCAATTTGCCCAGAACTGAAAAATGGACAGAAAGGTGATTGAGAGCCTCTGACGAGAGATATTAGAACCAGCCTGCTCCAAAAGGTATAACTAATCTGAAAGTAACTTGTGATAATTCTATTTAATTATATTATATGAGCAAAAAGAAGCTTGAAAAGACTTAAGAGCTTCTTTAAGGTTATATACATTCCCCCACAATTTCGTGTTAAAACATTCATTTATTTAGCTGTTTAAACAATCACATTCTTTTCACACGTGGATCATACATGAGAGTTTCTGAAGACACAGAAGACTAAATACTTGAACAACACATTTTATCCTCCAACTTGTCAAAGAGTTTTGGCTTTGCATAGTTGCTGGATTTACTCAGAATCTACTGCCTTTTGCATGATCATGTTTACAAAAATGTTGAATCTGAGTGAGTTCAGAAAACTAGGTAGTTCTTGCCTCTTTCTACTTTCTAATTCAATATAACAGCCTTGAATCATTTTAACTTAAGATATCCTAAACCACTTATACAGAATTGTAATTGTTTATGCCTCTCCTAGCATACTTAAGTGGCAAGCCAATGTAGTATGCTAGGAAATATCTATATGCATTTACAGATGTCAGTGCACCTTTTCAACAGCTGTGGCTGTATCAACACAAAGTATTCACTTTTTTTTTCTTTTTTTAAACACATGCACTTCAAGTGGTTAAACTTTTTGAGTTGGAGGCAGAGCATCCTAAAGATGTTTTTTTTTCCTGAAAACACTGATGTTTTTGCTTACATACAGTAAAAAAAATACTCAAAACTGAAGTGAAGTCTTTGTTTAGGAAATACTACCATGCTGAATAAGATGCTGGCTTGCTCAGAAGAACTATTTGCAATAATAGCATGGGATTAATTAAGATGATCTCTTAAAATGATGCAAGCATTACTAAAAAGCTATGTGCTCATTTTTCATTTTAAACACATATTTGAGAGATACTGAATTTGTCAGAGACTGATTTCTTTTGTGATCTATTTCCATTTCCTTAGGCACCAACAGTCCTCCAGTGAGTAACAAATTTTCCAGAATTTGAAACTGTCACAAAACTTCCAGAGTATATTAATTTATAACACTATATTTTAAAATTGTTTCTCTATTTTTCAGTGAAAGAAAGAAAAATATACTAAAACTGAATGGGGAGGGAAAGTAAGAAAGGGAGAAGGAGGAAGGATAATAAAAAAGATTCTTTCAAAAGAAAATAAAAATAAAAAATCTGGTACCAAGGACCCCTTATGCCGAGGGCCAACATTTCTCAAAGTAGTACATAAAAAAAAAACCAAAACCAAACCATTCCGAAACCTACTAGCAATAGACCAGGAATACTTTCCGGGAATACCTCCCCCCACCATTCATTCCACATGTTCTTCTGTTGTCTTAGCTTAATAAATGGAAAGGCACAGCAACTATCTTTCTTTACTTTATCTGTGCATGACGAACAAGAGAGAAAGCAGAGAGATTTTAAATGATAGTGCTGCAATTCAACCAGTTATGCTTTGCACACAGGGAGTAGCATGCACTATAGTAGCACATATAAATTGCCTTCTAAATACCGCATGTGCTTTTAGAATCAGGAACTTTTTATTTGGTATCACACTTTTCTGAGTTACTAAATTATTTAGAGTTAGTTAGGTATTTTCTTTACAGCATATAGTTTTACAATTGTGCAGATTGCCTGAAAAGTTATAGGACAAGGGTATTTTAATCCTGAGTTACAAATACTCCCCCAAATCGATTTTTATAAAGAAAAGAGCGACACAGGCCTTACTGCATTTGATGACGCTATGAAATGGGAATGCTGAGAGCAATTGTTTCAGCTCCTAAAAACTTCATAGTTTGAGTTTTATAGGAATTTTGATTCCTATAAAACTCAAAGATAATGACTAAATTAACTTAATAACCTATTTTGTAGTGTGTCTGCAACCATTTGCTCAATTTATTTTTTTTACAAGAACCCAAAACAGGTCAGAGACTGTAAACTAAATGGCATTTAGATTTTCATTCTATACAATTAACTTACCATAATATCTCCTTTCAAAAGCTGGGCAGGCTCTATAGCAATGCAGATTCGGCTTTGATTTTCTGGCCCTCCACTACTTAACAGGAGAAAAAAGAAAAATAAAATTCACGGTTTAAAGAAACAAAACCCAACCAAACAAAAAAGACGGCGTAATTCTGCAATTATGAGAATTAAAACCTGAATTTAAACATAAAGGAAAACGCTTATGACTTACTATATTCCAGATGTATAAACTGGTTGCATAGCCTGGTATAACTTCAGGAAAGGTCGGCAAGCTGGAAAGAAGTCAACAAAAAAGATTGTTTTGTAATTATTTTCCTATATCTGAATATCATAACTAGGAAGCTTCATGCACATCCACATTAAGCAAAGTGGTACACAAGTGGCACAATATTGACTGTCAAAATATCCTTCAAAGCAAAACTAACTTTGACAGATTCATTTTCCCCCAAAAAAAGTACTTGATTATATTTTATGAAAAAGTCACTTTTTCCTGATCTTCACACTAGTTCTGAATTGTGGAGGAGGGGATTTTAAAGGATTCACATAAGGAAAAAAAGAGGGAACACTTTGATCCTTATTAAATGTCTGTCTGCTTTCCATCCCATTTTCTCTGTAAGAAAACAAAATTAAAGGAAATAAGAGAATGCCCAACACAAAACAAAAAAAAAAAACAACAAAACAAAACAAACCCCCCTAAACAAAATGAAAAGCATTTCAAAAATTAAGAAATTATCTAGTTTTGTTTCAGAACTAGTAAGTCTTAAATTTCTTACTACAACAAACAACACCTTGTCTTTATTGAAACAGTTACTTAAGAAATAAAACCAGACTTAACAACAGTGACATTAGAGCATTGCAAATTCATGCTGATGAAATTTCAAAAGACAGGCGCTATTTAACTCCTGGATGATAAAAATACTGAGTTATACTCCTTTACTATGTGTTAGCACAATATCTTGGTTTAGCATTTTAATTTTAAAGCCATTTATTATAGCAAGCCACCTTAGAAGCGCACCATATCCAAATGCCTTTTCTACAGAAAATTTAATCTCAAAACAGAAAAAAATATTATATTTATGATTATGTTTATCTCCTACACAAGGAGGAAATGACGGTGAAACCTGACCAGGCTCTCAGCTATTTTGCAGGGACTGGGAACACAACTGTTCAGGAACTAGGCAGACACGAATAGCATCAACTCTGCATTTGACAAAGGGCAAGAATTTTTTTTCAACTGCTGTAATTTTTACTCTTAAGATATTTTTCTTCTTCTGGTTCTTTCATTGTGATATTTGGACTGATATCAAGGAGCATCAACTCTACTTTGGGATTCATGCAGACTTTCTAGAAAGCTCCAAAATGAAACAAGACACTGAGCCTAAACTTTGACGGGAAAAGTTACGGAATTTACCTCCTCCAGCATCGAAGCTGGGGATGCCATGAAGGATAACATAATGCAGGAAAAGAGGCGTTGCATTCATTTTCACAGATCCAGATAGAAGGCCACTTAAAAACTGCACGTATCTAAAAATACAGAATTTATCTGAATTAAATAAAAACTGTAATGCAACCATACCAGGAAAACACATTCTTTACATATCAATATTTATGGGCCACGGATAGAATAGCATTGTGACATTACATGTAACTCTAAAAGAATAATCTTCACAAGATAGCACGAAAAGATACTTTAATTTACCACTTTACTAAAACCAGGGCTGTTACATTGCTATTGTTTACATCTTCATTTTAGTTATTCACTACTCTAAATAAGAAAAGAACTAGCAGGGATAGTAAAGTAAATAATTTTCATATATGTTTCTAGTTGTAACTGAAGGTTGTCTTTTACAGTAGCATGACATGACTCCCACTCCATTTACAGTGAAGTGCACCTCATTAAAACAAGTGCAAGAGGTGCCCTTGTAAGAAATCTCAGCATTAAGGCCAAAGCAGGCAAATAACATCTTCATAATGAGAAGTTATTTCATTCAGCATCAAACAGAGGAAAACTACCATAGCAATGTGAAAATCATTGTATTTCTGCTATTTAATACTTGGTCTAGTCACAAGCTCATGAGCAAATGCATGCAAGTGAACATCACAGAAGCGTGTGTTAAACAAATTCTTCATGTCTCCTTAATTAACCAAGGGAAATCAGTCTCCTTGAATTTTTCTATGGGCTCTGAGTCCCTCCTTCTTCCACGCTTGTGGCCCAACCTACACTTAACTTCACTCTTGGTAACATACAGAAAAAATAAAATCACCTTTTTCCCCCTTTATGCACAGATCTCATTAACTGACCCCTTACTGAACGCTCCTGGTAATGTCACAACAAAAGATATCACGCTCAACAATGACATCTTTACTACCCCAGAATGGGGGTTGTAGTTGTTTAAAATATGTTTCATTTTATAGACAGCTAGCAAAACTCACTTTATTTTGAAATGTTAAGAAAAGACAACTTTGCTTTTTGGTTTCCTCCTTCAGTCTTTCTGAAAATATTTGGTACATCAAAAGCACAAATTTACAAATTGTCACAGTTACATGACAAAAAACAGCGTGGTAAAACATTTTGTCAGTGACCTCTCAGTCTGGACATTTTCTATCTACCACTACATGGTTTTAATTATTCAAAAAATTTGACTGAATTTTTGAATGCCTTTCTCAAGGTAGTGCATTTAAGAGGCTTCTAGGCAGTTGGCATATTTTTGACAAGTGTGTTCAAAGATTTACCCTGAAGGTTTATGAGTAATTTTTAAATATGAAGGGTCTGTATCTGCACTTCTTATTCAGGTAAACCTTCAATTGCTAATCTGAGAGTAAGTATCCATTTTAAGTATTGTCAGAATGGATTCAGAATCGGAGATCTGGTCAATAGTTCCTTTCCTTGCCACCGTTACAGCATCCAACTAGCAATAGGGAAAAGCTAAGTGATATTTTCAGGACTGATGCACTTAATGGCCACAATTTTTTATTCTTTTTTTTTTGGGGGGGGGGAGGACAGGGGACAAAACTTAGTGGAGAAAATGGTTCAAAATACAAATAATGGGTGTACTTTCAAATTTTGTCATTTTGATATTCATCTAGATTATACCTGTTCATACATCAACTGGATTTTAATAAGGGCATCACTAATTTATTATCCACGAATGGTTTCAGAGGAAAAGCACATTTAAAAAGGTGGTTCAGGACACTAATTAGTCAAAATGGGATCAAAAGAGGATTATAATATTACCCACAGATATTACAGAGTTGGTTTTCCTTTCTCTGCAATAGGATTAGTAGCCACTGCCAGGCCAAGCAAAGGTAAGAAAGGCCAGGTTCAGGAGGAGAACAATTCTGATAAATGGTTTGGAGAACTAGCTCTGTTCTCATGGGGAATGACACTCCAAAGTATCTGTGTGTGCATTTGTCTGGAATACAGGAAGGGCAGCTCAAGTTCAGTACTGCTGAGCAAAGATGCTAATTCCATTAGCCAGGAGGTGAACTGAGTCTTTCTGAGACTTCCCCCTGCCTTACCCCCAAGAAGAATTAAACAAGTGTCCTTGGAGAGGTCAGGAAAGCTAGATACCACCATTTACACCTATTTCATCTCTAGCTTTAGCGCTCACATATAGATCACCTAAGTTAGGAGCTACTGAAGCTTCCTGTCAACACGGTTGTAAAAACTGCCCTGATGCACAATTCAGAGGCTGCTGTGAGAGCCTCTGGCTTGCAGGGAAATATGCCTGCTGCACAAGGCTTCTAGATGGGAAGATCAAGAACATCTGTTTCCTTTTGCTCCTACAGTTCACACTATCTAGTAGGCACCTATCTCAAATCCTTATTATTAAAATACAACACAATAGAGGTACAAATCTGAAAAACGAAAAAAAGAGGCCAGTAAACTTCTAGTTATGAAAAGTTTATTTAAAGTCTGATGGAATGCTGTGTTACTATTTTTCAAGTGAAAACAAAGTCTGCAGGTCACCAAATGGATTCAGGAAGTAACAGAAAAGTTCTTATTTAGAGATTAACTGAACCAAATGCCTTATGCTCATTGTTACTATTTTCTAGTTTAATTACTAGCAAAGTCTTATCCTTCAAACTTGTAAAAAAAAAAAAAAAAACAACCTACTGTATACATGCTGATTAAGACCAAAACCAAACAGTAATTACTAAATCAAGTCCAGTTGATAGTTTATGTTTCTAAAAGAAGACTCACCTATACCACAATTACTTGTCTGACGGATATCAATCTCTTTGATACCAAGTCCTTCATTATCTCTTGTCAAAATGAGGTAAATAGCGGACCCCAGCACTATTCACTTTCCAAACTGCTTACTTTGAGTCCTAACTCAACCTTATTCATGCAGATAGACTGAAAAGGTAAGACATCCAGATAGACAGAAAAAATAATGCATGCTTTGGCAAACACTTACTAGCATGGACATGGAGTAGACACATAATCTGCAGATCCTCCTAACAAGTGCTAATAAGATCTTTATTGCACACTAACTAATCAACAAACATTCCATATATGTCATTTATGCTATAGAAAAATGAGTTTGTTATCTTGGAGCAATCAAGAAATAGATAGTTAATAGATAGTTCTTGTTAACAAACAATGCAGTAAGAACATATGCAGATAACGGTGTGGTACAAAAGGTCTTATCTTGATCTCATCAATCAAGGAAGATTAGTATACGATAAAGTGCTGACAGTTCAGGAGTCACCGGAGGATCTTGTGGAAAAAGCCTTCATGTAGCAGGGGGAGGGAGTAAGGGCAGAAGATAACGTTGACATTTCTTATTGGTATAAATTAGAAACAAATTAAATACCTTCTTTGGGATGGCTGCATTAAAGCTGAAACTTTATCATCAAAGAATTTCTTCATAGCAAATCTGTCTAGAGCCTGATCAGCACTGTCAAAAGAGATACAGATACTACGTTATTCCAGTTCGGGGTTATCTTGGAAATTCAGCAGGTAACTGCTTGTAATATGCCAAAATATTTGGAAGGAAAAAGAAAGGAAAGAAGCACCTAACTAGTAACTCTGGCACTTACAGATCAGACAGGAATGTTTTTTCCACTGACACCTTCTCATTCCACACCTTAAGGCACTTTCCGTCCTGAGGCAAAGCAGCTACTCCCTTATTCAATTAATTAGACTGCATATTTTCAACATGAATATGTTAAAGTCATAATGCAACAAACTTTAGCAAAGCCAAGCAGCTCAGCCTGCAAAAGAACGATACTTGCCATCATTTCCTGAGAGTGTCACTGAGGAGTCCTCTCTGCGAAATATAAATGTATTCTCTTTTTAAAAAAGAAGCAGCAACATTACAGAGACGAAAACCACTGCCTAGCTCTGACTGTAGTAGAGTAGATGAGGTGCAAAGGATGCTGGGCTAGAGGATAATTTAAGCAGTCAAATAATTCATGCAGTCTTTGCTTCCTGTGCTCTGAGCCACCAAGGGAGAGAATGTTTAAAATAAAAGTGTTAATCTTTGAAAAAGAAATGTTTTGCATCAGACAATCACAAACTCTTCAAATGCACAATTATGGAGCAACATATTCAGAAAAATAAATTTTCTTTCATTCACTATCCAGCATGGCTCTGGTGGGGGTCTTCTGCATCTGTGCAGAGGAAGGCAAGAGAGTATAGAAAAAAGAAATAGAAGTGCCAAAAATCAGTAAGAATGCTGTTCATCACATATGTCAAGTAACATGCTATGCTGATTCTGTTGTATCTATACCGGATAAAAACAATGTGTCTCTTAACAGATGTAGTTGACAGTGTTAATTAACACCACAACATTAAAAAGCCAGTAGTTTCAAAATAATTAGACTCTAGAATCTCAAATTTTAAATGCCACGTCTAGTTCAACCTAAATGAGTTACAAGTAAAAAAATTGCTCAAAGTACACATATGCATATGAGGCTAAAAATTGAACTTCTACCTTTTCCCAAAATTAATCAGAAGCTACCAGTTGTCTTAACCAGGTGCTAGACTAGGCTGTAAAGTCATGTCTTTTCTTCATGGATATTAAAGATTACATTGTGTGTGCTTAGAATATCCTTGACCCAAAAAAACGCTGCTCTTCACCCAAACCATCATACATCTTCATACCTCTTCACCCACACTACCACCCAGAATTTAGGTAACCCACTCGTAACTGTCCAAAGACTGATAATACTTTACTAGTTAAAACAGAGTTTACCAGCTATTACAAAGAGCTCTGTTTGCCCTCGTTAAATTTGACAATACATTCCTTCTTAAGGAAGGAAATCAGACATTTATAACATATAACCAAAAGGGGCTTGCATCATAAGACTTCTTCACTAAGCCTAGATTTTTTGGCATGTGCATGCAGGCAATTAGGAACTTTATTATTCTGAACATCCTCAAAGTCTTCCAAGTATCATTTCTTACACAGCAGCTGGCACCCTCAACAGCAGCACCTGCAGTAATTCCTGCTTCTGTGAGGTTTCCATGTACCATTTTGAAGAGTCCTGATAACATTACGGAGATGCAAATGCTAGCTGGGAAACTTCCCCAAACTCATTCTTACACAGAAAAGTTAAGTAAGGAGCTAACAAATATCCAGAAGTTTAAAGGAGGACTTCCAAACTCACTCCTCTTCTGCAACCTCAGAGGTTGGAGGAATTCTGAATTTGTTTGGGGTAAAAGACAACACCTTTCATCACTGGGCTTTACAATCACATCCAGGTGTTGTTCTGTTATGGCATTACTAAAATGTATTTATTGCAAGGTACCACCTTTAAAGACGAAACAATTTTGCAACATAGAGATCACAACACAGTATTGTACTATCCTCACTTGACAGATTTTGTCATTCACAATACTTCTCCACAAAATATTATCATAAAACTGTGGCAATCACTGTCCCAGTTACTACTTGAAGACACATATATTTATTTTTTTTTCAGCACATATTGGTGTGTATAATGCACTTAATTTCTTAGTCTACATTTGCCTTTCAATCAGGCTTACCAGAGCAAACACATATTATTTTCTGAGATGCTGGTTCTACTGAAATCCATGAGTATTTTGCCATCAGCCTATAGTGATCAAGGACTTCATCCACTACAGTATTAGAATCATAGAATCATAGAATGGTTAGGGTTGGAAGGGACCTTCAAAGGTCATCTAGTCCAACCCCCCTGCAAGGACCAGGGACATCCCCCACTAGATCAGGTTGCTCAGAGCCCCATCCAACCTGGCCTTGAATGTTTCCAGGGATGGGGCTTCCACCACCTCTCTGGGCAACCTGTTCCAGTGTTCTACAACTCTCATAATGAAAAAATTTTTCCTAATATCTAATCTAAATCTACCCCCCTCTATTTGAAAACCATTACCCCTCGTCCTATCACAACAGGCCCTACTGAACAGTCTCTCCCCATCTTTCCTGTAGCCCCCTTGAGGTACTGGAAGACCGCTATCAGGTCTCCCTGGAGCCTCCTCTTCTCCAGGCTGAACAGCCCCAACTCTCTCAGCCTTTCTTCATAGGAGAGGTGCTCCATCCCTCTTATCATCTTTGTGGCCCTCCTCTGGACCTTCTCCAGCTGGTCCATGTCCTTCTTATGTTGGGGGCTTCAGAACTG
>JAAGAY010004714.1:0-14187 GCA_011801015.1 Ardeotis arabs
AAAAAAAAAAAAAAAAAAAAAAAAAAAGAAATAAATCAGAATTTACTGCACTCAAATATATTTGCACTTTATCTGCAGCAGCTGCAATTGAAAAAGTTAAATCTAAACCAGGTTGTTACATTCTTTTTAGAGGAACCCCGCCTGGCTTGGATGAGTAGAGGAAAGTAGTACGGAGCAAAGTAAGATAAGGCCAGTCAACTTCTAATGCAGAAACACTCCTTCCAAAAATCTACTAATCTGCTACTTGACTCAATACAAGAAAACCAGAAACAATCTCAGAAACAGGTATTTCTAATAACTTAGAGCAACTGTGCACTGCATTTGAAAAATCACTAGAGAGCACTAAAGAACACTTAATGGACATTCTTTAGCATTTGGAGACATTAATTACTAATTTCTAGGATAAATTGAAAAGCTGCATTTTTTTCCAACAAAAAAAAATATAATCTAGTCCGACCTTTAAAAATAACTCCATTTTTGCACTAGCTATTAAATCAACTTAGTGTCAAATTCTTTAACTTCACTCCCATCAACTATTATATTAATCTTTTCAGAGTACTACTTCATTGCAAACAAATGACATTGTGAAAATGTACACATATTGCTCTAGATCATATTAATACATTAACAAAATGCTGCATTTAGAGAACATAAACACACAGTATCTTTTAAAATATTACTCAAAATTTCTAAGCCTCTTTTTGGGACAGAGTGAGCGGAAAATGGGAAGGTAATTTAAAGACAATCACCTAAAGCCTTCTCTGAATAGCTCCTGCATTTCAGAAGAAATCTGAAAACCTCCCTTTACAGTAATATTAAAGGAAGCCTATAAAATCATAAGTTCAGCAATGCTATCAGCAGGACAGAATCACTTTGGCTTGTATGTCCACCCAACCCTAAGTTAAAAATAACTACAAAGACACATCCAAGGCTCTTTAACCTTCCAATACACTACAATTCCTTCTCCAATTTACTATGCCACTTATGTTTCAGCCCTGGGTAGACCCTGCCTCAGGAACTGAGTGACACTATCCGCATCAGATGATGGTGCAACACAGAATTCACCAACAACATACTGAAAATGCAGTATAACATCCCTATACTTGCAGAATAGAAGTGTAACAACATTAAAAGAGCTTCCCTCTATCACCGATGATAAACAAAAGATTAATGCAATCTACTGACTCAGTGAAGGAATGAATAGTCTGTTAATAGGAAAGGATTAAGAGCTCTGTAGCCTTTCTGGATTTACTAATCCATCAAAACCAGTCCTTGTCTGTGGAAACAAAACAAAACAAATAAAGAAAAAACACTGTGGGCTTTAAAATAAGAAATAATCTCTAGTCTACTCATACAACCATCCTAAAAAGTTCAGTCAACTCACAGAGCACTTTGGCAGGGCATTCTGAATTTAATAATATTCCTGTGTGTACACACACACACACATAAAAATATATCTAGTTTTCTCCTTATAATAATGTTTACAAGTGTTAAGAAACTAATGATTTGCATTTGTTTGTTGAAATAAAATACAGTGTTCACTAGTATTTTGCCTATAAATACACCTTATGAGCTTCCCCGGGTAACTAATTTAACACGTAGCTTTGGTTATTCATTACCTGGTAATCTCATCATCTCCAAGCATTCCCTTGGGAATTGGTGAATATCGCCCTGGTGATGCTGGGGGCAAGGACTGTCCCAAGTAGGCAGACGGAGTGATATGGTTATCCACTGGCTGAGAATAAGCTTCAAAGAGGAAAAAAAAAATATCAAAATAAAATAAGCATTAAGGCAATAAGGAAAAAGAGCTGGAGGAACTGAAACAAAGCATTATAAGGAATGACGTCTTCTAAACTCACAATTTAATAGCTAAAATGATACATTACGAATATCATAGTTCTAAAATACTGTGTTACATCTACACATTCCCCAGTCTCCTCACACTTTAAGTCAGTAAGCAACTTTTTCAGTTTGATTGTGTCTCAGAAAAACCCTTTTTTTGAAACAAACACCGGATAGCTGAAGCTCATGAGGATGGTCTGGAAATGGATGTTTTTAAAGTTGTCTTCAGCTTGACTGAAGTCAAATAAGAATTTCAGTTTCTTAAAAATCACTGTGTCAGAGCAACAGTGAAAAAACAACATTGTAATGTTACACTTCTTCCAAACTGTCAAGCTGCCTATCTCTTTCTTTTCAATGCTTCAACGCAGAGCATCCTAGCATCTCCAAAATACCGCAGGCTGTGCTACCAGGTCTGAACAGGGAGGGATGTTACAGGTCTTAGACACTGAACAAAACAGTCTTTAATAGCACGGGTCCTGGCAGTGATGCTAGGATGTGCTCAGCCAATAGCACACATCAGGGAACAAAGGCAGGATTATTCCACCTCCTACTCTTCAAGGTAAGAGGCATCAATTTACTGCAAGGAATAAACAAGCTAGTGCAAAAAACTTCAACTATACTGCAAGTGCCAGTTGCCTTATTCACAGGTTTATTGATTAAAAATAGAAAAGAGTATTAAAAGGATTTAGTCATGAACCCTGTGCATGAAGTGCGTATGTTTTACCAGAACCACAACACACACTAAAGAATTTTAGCGTCTTAATGACTGACTTCGATTGACAGAAAACATTCTGCAATTCCAGAAGAGTTGTTCCAATAAATAATTAAGAGGGTACATTGTATTTCCAAGTTAAGCACAACAATTTTAAGCATCCATTCACCAGACACAGTCATACCCACTATCTCCTATTACAAAGCATATTCTACAACTGAAAAGTTTTTTCCTGGTGTAGGTGCTTCAAGCTTTGAGACTTAAACAGGAAGGGTGGGGACACTTCACAGATTTAACAGTATTCAAGTTGCCAGACTCTCTTTGCTCTTATTCGCTTGCTGTATCTGATGTGGTGCCTGACTCTTGAGGATTTACACTGAACCCAAAGCTTTCTAACTGAATAGATACGATACAGATTGCAGAAGTGACCTGTATATTCTCCTCTTATGTTTTTCTTTTTAAACCATTGGCAGAACATTTGGATCACATACAAACTTTACCAAGAGTATTTTTATATGACAGTTTTACTAAATAGCCAGGTTTCCAACCATCCAATCTGTGCTGGGTTGATTCTGTATTATTCTAGATTCCTTGTAAACCTGCGTGAAGTAAATTCCATACATGGAGAATGTATCACATCAACAGTGCCTTACCCTGATCAAGAGTCTAATAAAAGAGGTACTGAGCCAGACAGATACCTATAGTACCTTAATGCCTGGCATACAGCATCTGATAGCATATCCAATTAGCCAGACTGCTTCTTATTCTTTAAAGCTTTGTCACAGTATTAGAGTTCTTTCTGTTTTCTAGAACATGTTTCAGCAAGCCTTAAAATCCTCTATTAACAGCTTAGGCAGTGATAGCACTACCTGATAAAGTATTTAAGAGTATTATTCAAAAACACCAGACCTCAGTGACTTGCAAGCTCTAGTCTGGGACTGTGCAGAACTTCTGGAAATTGCAACTCTGGATTCACAAGAATCTGAGTACAAGAAGTAGCCTGCCCCCTCCTATAACACAGACAGAAGCAAACTCATTCAAGTTCACTTCATGAGATCTACAACAAAGAGAACACTGCTTCTGCTAAAACCCAGTAACCAACAAAAGCATTCATATTTGAGAATTCCCTAATAATTAAGAGTTGTTCAAGATACACAACTCCTAAAACCACTTTTTCAGAACAGTTGTAACTTGTATATTGCACCTTCATCCTTTTGCTCCCTGCAAGGATTCAAAGACAATAGGTCCCACTACTTCATTCCTTCTGTCTACCTTGGCACAATATGTAGCTTCTATGCACTGGTAACACATTTGGACAGTTTACTGTCCATTTCAAAACTTGGTTTTTAGCCACACTGGAGTTTCAGCAACAGATTTTCATAATGATGACCAAACCATACAGCAATATTTACTTTTCAATGGAAAATAATATACACATTTTAATACAAAAGCATATTTCTATGTCACTGTACACACTTATTTAAAGCAAGTGATATTTTTAAAAATTACCCTAAACACATGTATTTTGGTTTTCCTCAGAAAATTTTACAGCTAAAGCACAAAAAAATGTAATGTAGACTTTATGAGCTCTTTTCCAGTTAGTGAAAACTAGTTTTCTATTCTAGCACAGTATAGTAGCTCTGTACATGCTGTTCATGCACTAAATCTTCTCATTTCACATAATGAATTTACAATTGCTTTTAACAAGTCAGTGGCATCTATAAAGATGCATATTTTATAGGAAGCAATTAGATTTTTCATAACAATTTCTATGTTCGTTGACTTACACTGCTTTTCATTTGATTTTTTTGTAAGGTTCCCAAATATTTTGACTGCATCATGTTCAGAAACATACATACCATCTAATATTGTCACATATTCTTATAAATTTCGTAGCCTTTCACCATGTAACTAAAACTCAGCTATCAAGCAATATAATAGTTTATTATTTCATATCTGTGGACCATTCCACATCAGCACTGGCTACATCATTTATAACATCATTTCTACTTATGGTACTTGCTTATATAAGTCAGGTCCTTTTTCAAGGCTGGTATTCTCAGCAGTAGGAAAGCAAACCTACAAGGCATAAAAAGCATCTCTACAGAGTTTCTGCAAAAAAAAAAAGTGTACCTGTGCCTTTCCTAAAATTGTTTCAGCTGAGATTACACCTGAAGAATATTCATGAGGAACATGACAGAAATAAAAGGCAAGCCATCACTTTCTGAATCCTAAATCAGGTCTAAACTTCTATTTCCAGGTAAATATTATTACTGATGTAACTGATAAAGGAACTGAGTTTTGGATGAACAAAAAATTACATGCATAAAATGAACTTGCTTTGACAAGAAGAGTCAAAGACTCTTAAGCAGAAACTCCATTTCCAAATCAACCCACCTTGACATAACACAGGTCTACACAAAAAGAAAATAGAAGATTTCCTGTTATTTCTTTATTATCTGCAGACTGAGGACACCAGTCACAAGTAAAATATCTAAAATGGGAAATAAAATTAAAGCCGTATTGTAATTTACTGGTATTACACAATCTCCTCTTCCTGTATTTATGCCATTTAAGGAATGATAAGGCATTTATGTCTCTAGTGAGAAAACATTATTCCCTACCTTGCAGTATTTTATTTCCCAATGCAGCGTGGAAATACTGTAGCAATGCACAGTATTTCAAAGCATTTATACCAACAAGTTACTGGATACTTCTTTCAGGAACCATTTAATGACCAATATTTATATACAGATTACTGAAGCAGTTTACATTCCCTACTGACATATGACCTACTACAGAAGACTGATAGCTATGATTATTAAACACATCAATCAGTTTAGCTGCCAATCGTGCTAGGCAGCATTGGTCCACAGGATCACCCCACCTACAGTGCTGTTGTTCCTCTGCATACAACGAACACAGGGTTTTTTCACTGAATGTCCATGTTTCCTATACTGGAAGTTCTCATCTTGCAGTGCCTGAGAGACTGGATGCTACATAGGAGAAGAGTACTCAAATGGCAGTGTGCTCAGAAAGAGAAGTCTTTCATAATTGCATTCTTCTTGAGTTAAAAAAAAAAAAAATTGAGATCACTGTAAATAACTGCCTAAACTAGCAATCCACACCTCAAGGGTTAAAAGAAAAATCTCACAGAAGCAATAGAAACAGGCATAGCAATGAACTATTCCAGACTGTCAGGGGCTGTGGTCAAGCTTCCATTGCTCACAGTATCAGTCTCTAGAGGTACAGCACATAACTATGAGCTATTTTTTCCACACTCAGTCCCTACTAAATGCTGTGGTCTCAGATAGCCCCAACCCTTCCTTAACAAGACTTTCATTTTAATTTCCCCCACAGGCAGCCGGAAGCCTTTCACTCTGTCTGATAAATATCAAATGATGGAGGTCAACTTTCAGCCCCAGGTGCACAAAGAATTATGTTGGTAAGATCTGTTCTCTTCTCAATAAATACTGCCTTAAATCAGAATCTCAGAAACCTCTTGATCAAACATTCCTCGACACAAAGACACTGACCTCAAAGAAATATCAAATGATTTAATTATCTATATGGATGCTAACTTATTTTATCCCATCTTTTGTGCCATCAGACCATCTGACAAGAGCACACTATTGCGTGGTTGGTACTCTTACTTCGAGTTCTAAAAGAAAACAGATTTTGCAGAAAACCTAGATATTGAAATTTGTGAACTCGCTTCTCAGTTTTTCAGTATCCTTTTCTCTGCATTTTAAATCCCTATCACCAGGGAAAGCGAGGCAGCCCTGTAACTAAACTAACTAAACTGTTCCAGAGAACAAGTCCTAAAGACAAGCAAATTCTAAATGTAGTGTTTTGCAGACTTTTGAATGAACTACATGCTCACAAAAGCTAGCACAATGAGCAGTCTACTGGATCTTCTACAGACAGCAGAGTTACCAAGCCAGTTAAGTACCGTGCACTGTGCTTTTAGATGTTTCTGATAACATGAGTGCTTAAAAATCCCTTACAAATAAACAAAAACAAACAAACAAAAAAACAAACAACAAGGGCAGTTCTGGGCAGTTTATCAGAAACCAGCTCCTTCTCTACCTTCCTCTCCCCAAACTTTGAGGCTTTGCCTTTGCTCTCACAAAAGATTCATAAAGTAAATATCCCAATGATCAAGTCAAGATACAGCAGTAATAGGTAAGATACTTCTGTGATTCTCACATCAGCATCCACAGCAGCGTAATTGCATCACTGCAACACTACCAGGAACACTACATACAAATCAGGTTATCTCTGTTCCAGAATGTCTGAATTCAAGGTGAAGCATCCAGAGGTCAGTTACAATGGAGAGAGAAAAAGAAATCTGCCTTCCAAGGACACACTGGGAAAGGCTGAATTATTGGACAAAATAGGTACCGTAAGGGAAAACGGCTGCTCTCTAACCACACACAGGAGTATAAAACTGGGGATGAGTAAGAGAAGGCTGCAAATTAGTTTTATGTCAAAGAATGGAGCCTTCACGAATATCCCTATAATAAGACAGAGAAGACATAAAATCTAATTAGCTCCAAATTGTAATTCAATAAGCTTATAAATAGATTTAAAGATACTGTAGCTATTGCCAATAAACGATGGGCTTATAAGGTACTTCAGTCCTTTGTTGTGCTGAATTTTGGTGGTGTTCTTTACCTACTGTTTTAGATTACATCAGTGGCTTTTTAGTCCAAAAGTGCTCCTTTTTCATATGAAGTAGCATCTGAACAGATCAGTGCCACATATCAGTTACAGCTAACAGCAGGAAGCAGAAAAAAACAACAACAAAGCAAACAAAACAAACAAACAAAAACCCAAACAACAACAAAAAAAATCCCACCACACCCAAACACAAAAAACCCTGAAATATCTTGTCACATAAAATGGTTCTGGCAAGAGTTGAGTAAAATTGTCACCCAGATAACTCCACCTATTCAGTCTTGGAAAGATATGGTTATATGATTCTCATCCCTTTCTCCAAACACTAAATGGTAATATCTCTCGAAGAAAAAGCACATCACATTCAATTTTTTCTCTATATTGTAGTTCAACCCTGAACTTTCTGGATTTAACATTTAACTTCAAAAAGACTACTCCTGTAAGTAGTACCCTTACATAAACAAGAAATTCTTCCAGCTATTTTCAATACAGAATTCAAGTGGAAAACCAATAAATGATCAACAATTATGTCAAAACTGAAGTAAGATTTCAAGTAAGTCAACATGGAATTTCACAATGTATTTGCAGGCAGGTAGGGGTAAAGACTTCCCTCTCCTCCCAGTCTAGTTTATTCAAATACATGCAGCTCATGAAAAAGCAGGAAAATAGAAGAAAATAAGTAGAACATCACTAGTCTCTACCTGAAACAGTATTGTCTTTTGCTCAGTTCACAAGACACTCAACATCTACACAGTGAACCATTTGCTACTCTTCACAGCCTCAGGAGAATGAGGCACATGTTCTCCTTGTACTCACCAGCAAGTCATCACAAACACCGAGTCAACAGGACAAGGCCACATCAGTCACGGAAACACGATAAGAGCCCCATCATTGCCGTGTTTTCAGTACATAAGCTACAGGATGTTATTCTGTTTAGCATATAATTTTCCTGATTAATCAACTTTCTTATATCAGGTTTTCACATTGTATAATTTTAAAAATCTTCAAGCTGTTAAAATACTAAAAATGGATTATGTTAAAGCCTTAAAGGGAAAAATAATTAAATCACAAATGTATGTTGGACTTACAGTTTGTGATGTCAGGAGGGGCATAACTATCATTCATGAACATGCTGGTGGGTTTTGCAACTTTCAGATAAACAAAGTCAGATGTGTTTTTTAAGGCAGTCACCGCTTCTTCATGAGTAACTTCTTCTAAGCAAACACTGTTCACCTAAAGATAAAAAATAAACACAATCTCAACACAGAAAGATGTACACTTTCGTAAGACACACTGAAAGCTGTTGGAGCACTCTGGCATTCAGAGTTTTTATTAGGATTCATGTGTCAGACATAACTGGTTATATTAAAGCTATATAAAATATGCTTTGTAGTGCTGTGAAATACAAGACAGACAAGTCTTTCCTCAAAAGATTATAATAAACTGTATTGACTGTAACATTGTAAAGGCAGCACACAGGACTTTGGAAAACTAACAGAACAAAAATGACACTCAAAACGCCATATGCATGCACAATCACAGCACTGATACAGTTATGTTACTGCGAATATTGAATAGAAGAAAGTTCCCTCTAGTAAGAATAAATTCTACATGATGTTGTCACGACATAATTAAGTTCTAGGTGTTACCATGGGACAACATATTCTCACAACAGGTCAAAAGTAGGGATCAAAACTGGGATCCCTAGCAGTCTTCCAGTATCTAAAGGGGGCCTACAGGAAAGACGGGGAAAGACTCCCCGTAGGGAGTTGGGTCTGTTGTGGCAGGACAAGGGGTAATGGTTTGAAAATAGAGGGAGGTAGATTTAGATTACACATTAGGAAAAAATTTTTACAGTGAGGGTGGTGGAATACTGGCACAGGTTGCCCAGAGAGGTGGTGGATGCCCCATCCCTGGAAACATCCAAGGCCAGATTGGACGGGGCCCTGAACAACCTGATCTGGTTGGAGATGTCCCTGCTTACTGCAGGGAGGCTGGACTGGATGGGCTTTAAAAGTTCCTTCCAACCCTAACCCCATCCTATGATTCTATTATTATTATCAAGCAGATGAATCTTTGAGTTTGTGAATTTGCATGGCATAGGAAGGTGTCTATTTATTGATCAGATAACAGTAAATACAATATATTCTCTCTCTCTTTTTCGTCTCAGTTCTCATGTGAGGATTTGCTCATGTCTTGAGCTGATTTCACAGAACTATCAATTGTAACACCAAAATCTCATTCCTAATATTTAAAAAAAAAAAGCAAGATTCTTCAGATAAAGTGATAATTCCAGGATTCTTTACCTATAGGTAGCTCCCTTTTTCCCACCTCTGTATTTGTAAGTGACAAACTTTACCAAAAAGTCTTTTTACAGATGGGAAATTCTGCACTAAACATTTAGAGTCAGTTTGTTACAGTTCAAAAAGCAATACAGCACACATTTTGCTGTCATGTACTCCTAGTACAGATATACTCAGAGCTCTTACAAAAGCAGGTACTGCCTGGTAGGAGGGTGGAGTAATTACGCCTTACAAGAGTTGAGCTTACAATCCAGAAATTGATTCACAAATTCCTGGCTCTGGCTCTTGTTTTTCTAGCCAGATAACTAGATTTTCAGATGGAATTTAGGAAAATTGAAAGTTATTTTTACTTTGTGCATACAATATTCAACCTCGAAGTATTTCAAGTTTTTAAAAAAGCAGCTATTCAAAAGCATTACAAACACTGAAATCCAATATAAGCAGCAGTTTCACTACGGCTGGCCAGCCATCAGTACATGGAGTTCCTTTCCGTTGTTCTTTTTTGACAAAAAACCCAAACCCATTGTATACTGGTTTATATTCCCACCACTCAGATCCCAGAAAAATAATAGCAGGCATCAGAAACAAACAGGCTGATTATCACAGGTTTTGCATGAAACACAGTGCTGAGGAACAGATTTCAGATTCCCTGATGAGATGGTGCTGAACACTGCAGATTTAATTTTATCATTGATTTTCTGGCAATTATAAATTTTTTTACTGATTTCTACGAAATAATACTCAACCAGCAGGCAGCTTAACCACACAGTGAATCATGCCATTACTGAACATACCAGTGGATGACTATTTAAAAAAAAAAAAAAAAGCAGCTCTTTCTTACAGCTAAAAGTTTGTCTCCAATCTGAAGTTTGCCGTCTTTATGTGCTGCCCCGCCTTCGATGATTTTGGTTACATAGATGCTGTTGTCTCCAGGTATATGCTGATTTCCTACACCACCAGCAATACTGAAACCAAGACCTGCTTGAAGATAAAGTCATTACTGAAGAAACCTTTCAGCATTCATTAGATCCAAATTATTATATATATAATAATGTTATCTGTATCACATATACACAAATATCAGGCTCTGGTTGAAGCACGACTGGATGCCTTTCCAAGTCAACTCCGTAAGTTTCCAGAAAGTTCTGGAAAAGACTTAACATATACAGAAGTTCTGAAAATCAAAAGCTAAATAGTTTACTCCATGCCTTGTGAAAGATGCACACAGCACAGCTATAGCATCATCACTGATATTTAAAGAACCATCATCCAACATTTCCCCATATAGAAAAAAGGTAATCTTTTCTCTAGGTGTTTTCAATCTCTCAAAGATCTTTCTAGGTAATTCAATGAAATACTTAGTTTATTCTCATTTGTAAGGTACTTAAAAGTTACGAAATATTATCAAAACCACATTTTTATAATTTGAAAGAAAAATATACATTCTACAAGAATAATTTCAAAATACAAATAAATTGTCCACTCTAACCTTCTTGTGAAACAGAAGTTTTGTACTTCCTACGTACCTTTAGGGCCTTTTACAAGTTTGATCTCCACTATTTTTTCTGTGACTGGTTTTCTTCTTTTGACGTACAATCGTACAATTGATCCCGCTTCTTTCAATGCTTCAACTGCTTTGCTGTGTGTCACATCACGAACATCCACCTCATTTACTCGTAGAATACAATCATTAACCCTACAGACAGCAACATTCATGTTCAACTGTTGTGTTACAGCAGAGCGTACACATTAGGAGCCTAATATTTTACCTACAATACACTAATATACATGTTAACACATTAAGATACATAGATTTTGCTTCAGAAGTATATTGATTCAAGACAATGCTTTAAAACTAATTATGAAAGCTTAAAAACAAAACAAGGATCACTAGAAAACATTTAAAGGGAATATTTTTCTTACAGCCAAAGAGGACACCATCTTATGTGTGCTTCATTTAAGCAGTATTTTGAAGAGAGCTTTATGCAACTACCTTTTGTTTAGAGCAATAAGATTTTAAAAATTCAGAAACTAGGAGGCACACAATGAAAACACACTAGTTTTAAGCCATGATGTGAACAAGTCAACCTCCATTCCTGCTTTTCACAAGCTGTTTAAGTGCTGGCCTTCCACTCCATTTAACACGTTGCTGTAGTAACACTGAGCTCTCATTGCACAGTACAATGCCTGACCCACCTGTCACCACGTTCTGCCAGATGTACCTCTGACAATGGCCAACAGGCTAAAACGAAGCCTTGGAATAAGCTTATTAGGACTAAAAACCATAAGGCATCACATATTTGCACCAAAAATGACAGGGCAAGTTCTTGACAACAAAGACGAAAAAAGCTGGTCCTACAATCAGATGTGGGGTATTTTTCCCCACAAAGTGATACAGGAGTACACGTAAAGACTGTTATAGATCAGAAAAATAATTCATTAATGCAATTTGATATAAACTTCTAACAGCACTCTTCAAAGGAAGTTGCAAATATCACTTGCTACCATCTAATAATGTGCCAACATTTCCTCACTAGGATTCAAATAGTAGTACCAGTTCACAATTAAATAAAAAACTGGGGTATACTGGAGAAGGAGTACTCTATTTGAAGGTGTCCCTGCTCCTTGCAGGGGCATTGGACTAGATGACCTTTAAAGGTCCCTTCCAACCCAAACCATTCTATGATTTTATTAATTTAAACAAAAGATACGGCTTCTGAAGATGCATAGTATCTTTGAAAAATTAAGGCAAATAATTATATGAAGCACAAAAGAGGGGTTTTATTAAGGTCAACTGTCTAACAGATCAGAAAATCCGTACATGGATACTCATGCTACCTGTCTAAGCTTTTACTTTGTAAATTGGATTAAGGAATATAGAATATACGGTATAATCAATTTATACCACCAAACAGAAAAGATAACGTTCATTTGATTTAACTTAATTGCAGATTTTATTTATTAAAAAAAAATTGCTCCAAACATTTTTCATTATTTACAAAATACTTCTGTAAGAAAAACTTATTGCAAATTTAACATAGCATGATTAGACTACCAAATGTAACACAAAGTGTTCTATCTGCTGTTTGAAAATATAATGAGAAACATTTAACAATCCAACACAGAAAGTCATCATACCGTAATCTTCCATCCTGTGCAGCTGCACCCCCAGCTATAATTTTTGTAATGAAAATACTTGAATCATCTCCAATATGTGGGTTGTCTGTACCACCTGCAATGCTAAAACCAAGTCCTGAATTTCCCTAAAGGCAGAAGGGAAAAATAAAATTTACACATTTATTATTTGGGAAAAAGATATTGTAGTATATCTATTTGATTCATTATAAAACCTAATCTATATAATTTTCATTGATTAAAAATATCAAAAGACGCTTTAAGCCATGTACTACACATAACCACATGTAAGATGTAATTATACTTATTTTCACAGAAGTAAGGAACATAAGTCATTGTGTAACTGTAACAGATACAGTTCCAACATCATACCTTTTTTATTGAGTGAACTTGATAAACTAGATAAAGATCTTACTACAGAGGGAAGGTTTTGTTATTATTCATACAAATATTCACTTCTCATTAAATTATTAGTGACAAATTATTTTCCCAGTGAAGCCCCCAGGTAATTCTTGTCACGTACGTAATGTATCCACACAGATGCAGAGACCTCTGACTGGCATTTTCACTTCAAAGGTTGCATGCGCTTTCTATTAACTGCAAGACCTCTTCACCCTCTCTCAGTAACCACCAGGATTGCACAGGTATCAAATACAACCATTTCTTTCTTACTTTTTTTTTTTTTAAACACATGCAGCTCAAGAAAAGAGCTGAGCTAGATCTCTACATTGTAATACATTGTAAACCTAACAAAGCAATGAGTATGACAAGGTGTCACTTGTAATCTCAACTGTAAGCCTGAATCTCAATATAAAACTTAATGATATAAATAAAAGCCTGTCATAAATGGCAATATAGGAAATGAAATCATAGTTATTACTCTCTACAAGACTAGATAATAACATTAAATGCTGTATGTCTCAGAGAGATCCTTCCCCTATTTTATTAATGGTCAGGGATACTAATAAAAACTTTACTCCTGCCTCAGCAACTGGGTGTATTTTTTTCCTTAGGTTAAATAATCTACCTAAAGAAAAAAGAAAAAAAATACCAGTAATGATTGTTTTGGATTGCCATTTAAGAGTTATTGAGAGGTCACTATTTCCATATTAAGATATCATAAATCCCATTTAAACCAGAGTACAGAAATACATTTAGCACGTTACCCTTTCAAGAGTAATTTCTTCATACTCATAATCTGCATCCGTGCCATTGACCTATAAAGAAAGAAAAGTGAGACTCACAGGGAATTTTACACTTTACACAACACAGTCTGCTTGGCTGGTGGTTCACTTCCAGCAAATCTCAGCTGATTCACATTGACCACTGAGCTCAGAGGGGATGTGTGATTTTTCACACTGCTCTGTACATGAATCACTCTTTTTGTATGAGTTTAAAAGTGAAGATTTCAAAGAGCAGACTGTTCTACACAGATACTGGAGAGCAGAGGCCCTCTGCTTCTGACTGTCAGGGAGAAGAAAAAAAAAAAAAAAAAAAAAAAAAAACAAACCTCTT
>JAAGAY010004715.1:0-14654 GCA_011801015.1 Ardeotis arabs
ACAAAAATCTTGTATGTTTTCAGTACTCTCACAATTAAAACAAACGAGGAGCCAGTAACTAGCATGTAACCTAGGGACCTGTTAAAAAAAAAGTATTTTCATACCTCTTCCTACCATTACTTTTACTTCTACTTTTCCTTTAACTTACTGAAGACAAACTTACACGTCTTCTATCCAGGACCTCTTTTTAATGCTATTTTCATTCTCCCCTCCCCACTCTGCCATCCTGAAGCAAAAACAGCTGCAGTGAAGTGCTGATTTCTAAGGCAGTCACCTAGCCTAAGGTCAAGCATTTTAAAGAAGTAAGGAGGAAGCTAATGAATGCCACTAGTTCCCACTTCAGAATCTTGACTAAAGGGCCAGGGAGAAAAAAAAAAAAAAAAGCCTCAACAAAGTTTGAGGAAAGAGGCTCCATCTGGGGGAAAAAGATTACCAGAAGAAAATAGGGAAAGCTCGCTGTGATCTGGAGTGTGAAGTAGTGAGCGTTTCAACTTTGGCAGGACTGACTTCTCTTCCTTAGCAAAATATTTTTGTTTCTGTATATTCCTAAGGTGATGCCACTACTCAACAGCTGCTGCCTTGCTTATTCACTTTAATGTAGAACATACCATTCAAGGAACTATATCCCAAGTTTATCTTTATATTCTCAAAAATTTGCACCCTGGCTTCACTGATGTGCTCTTGTAGCTTTGCCAAGTAACTCGTGCTCCACTGCTCCTCACACTTAGTATTAATTATTAATTAGTATTAGGGCCTGTTGCAATAGATGAGGGGTAATGGTTTTAAAATAGAGCGAGGTAGATTCAGATTAGATATTAGAACAAATTTTTTACGATGAGGGTAGTGGAACACTGGCATAGGTTGCCCAGAGAGGTGGTAGATGCCCCATCCCTGGAAACATTCAAGGCCAGGTTGGATGAGGCTCTGAGCCACCTGATCTGGTTGGAGATGTCCCTGCTCCTTGCAGGGGGGTTGGACTAGGTGACCTTTAAAGGTCCCTTCCAACCCTAACCATTCTATGATTCTATGAATCTAAAAGCAATTGCTAAAGAACCTAAATGTCCATAGAGAAATGGTGATTATACAAATGGGAATATCTACTCAAAGTAACACATTTGTAAAATGACAGAAAAGAGTATTAGAAAAACAAAACAACCAGATGTAAGCAAGGGAACGGTGGCTTAAAAGGCTATGAGAGATGAAGCTTCCCACTGAGAGTACTTCTCTCACAATGTTTTACACAAACACTCAGCCTAGATACTTTAGGTGAAACAGGTAAATTTTGTTTAGCAAATTGAATTACATACTTAGAAAAGCACACAAACATGATGTAAGAGAGGTTGACTTTTTTTTTTCTGTTTAAAGACCAGAGGGACATGTGGAATATATTTATATTTATATTTATATTTATATTTATATTTATATTTATAATTTTTATATTAATATTTATATTTGTAGCAACTCCAGAGTGTGTTAACATTAAAATCAAGGAGAGATGTAAGTTTATCTCCCATCTTTATCTGCTCAATAGACTTCCTTCTGCTCTTCTTCTCTTTCCCTTCTCCCAAAGGAGCTGCCCACAGAAAAAACTAGTGCAACAAAAACGTAATAGAGGCTGTAAATTGAGGCTGAATATGAGTTGAAGGATAAATCAAAGAGACAAAAATTACTGTAAACATAAGATAGTGTATACTGTTGTTTATTTTAAAGTTTATATATATTTCCTTCAAAATTATTTGTCATTATCTACTTTAAGCTGCAAAAAGCTAGGTTCACAAAATGTTAATTTAATTTCCCTGAGTTCACAGTAAATCAGTGAATAAAAAATTTCCTACTTACTATATATAGTGTTTCCTAAAAGTAGAATATTAATTAGATCTATTTCTAGTAAGATACAAATTAAAAACTTGGGCACTCAGCCAATATTTCAGATGAGACAATATAGAGACTATAGCATAATTTTGATGCAGTTATAAAAAAAGGCTTGAATTATTTTTAAATGAAAAGTCTAATTGTAAAAGTACTAGTGTGGTTTAGATACACAGCAGGACAGCATGATCTTAATAGCTTACTACTTTATGCCAAAAACCATTCTTAACATTATACCATAATAGTATTATGAAGCATTGTTTTAAGAGCAAATGAAATAGGACTGAGTTTAGAAAAGAAAATTTAATATTTGCATATTGTGAGAGACTGATTCCTGTAGATGTCAAAAAGAAATTATTTTAATGCTACTAAGAAATCTTCTCTCACTTTCAGAGAATCTAAATACTATGGAAAATTTGGCTAGCATCATTCTTTCAGTGTTGGAGAAATTTTTGTCTGTTTTACTGGGGTTTTTTTTGGTACCAGAGTCTAGAAATAGTACTAAGGTAGGAAAAAATACACACACCAGGCACCAGATACACAATATGAGTTCACTGTCATACCAATTTTTCAAACTATAGCTGACTACTACTTTCTGACTACTTCTGCTTCCATTTCTAAGAACTTCTAAATGTGATGAAGGCTGTGCACACAAATTACAGCCTGAGGGTCAACACAGAATGCCTATGGCTTACCTCCAAAATACACCTGAAGGAAGCGTTAAACTCAAAGACTTCAGTGCCGAAAGGAGAAGCTAGTATTTGCAATAAAGACTACTTTTGACAATTAAGTAATGAAAGCTTTTTAAGTTTCAAGAATGATAAATGTAAGTTTTAAACCTTTAAAAATTAAATTTTCTACTGATGTATTTTATATATGTGATAGGTTATTTCTTAAGTAACCATAAAGACTACTGCAGCTTTTCTGAAGAGAAACAAATCCTTGTCTTTCTTCAAGAGTCCATTTCAATATAAAAATTGCTGGGAGAAAGAGAGGTACTGAAAGGTATTGTAGAAGGGGATAATAACGAAGGAGGAAAAAAGACAATGGAAAAAGTGAATTAATGAAATACAGAGGAACAAGCTCAGAGGAAGACAGGAAAAAGAAGAGACCATCTGAACCAAACTTTATGGAGAACAAGGAAATGGAAGAGGAAGTAGAACAGAAGAACTGGAGGAACAGAGAATCAAAGATAGAAAACAGAGGAGGTAAATCCAAAAGTTTTTGTCTTCAGAGCACTTGCCATTCTATGTATGTTAACCACTAAATATTAATAAAGCATAGGATGTGTGAGACACTAGCCTTCTCTGAGATTTTATGTAAACCAGTGTTGATCAACTCTTAGTAAGTGTATATTCAAACTCTCTACTTTAGGCACGAAGCCAAGACACTCTGACACCTACCAAGTAGCTACCTGCATTTTAGAGTGACTAAATTAGGCATCAATGTTTCTATAGAAGGCTTTTTATTCTTATAGGATAGAACTAGGTGCTCCTGAGCACTCAGAGTGTATAGTGTACCTATTCTATTGATTGCATCTTGAATCTTGAAGGGCAAGTAGGTGCTCCCCCATACTGAGCATGAAGTGCAAAGCAATTAAAAATCAGTAAAATCAATATAGAGGACACACTAAACACAGAGGTTAATCTTAAAATGACTGACTCAGGGCTTCAGAGAAGATTAGGTCTTCCTCTGGGACTTTTGCAGAATAACTTAGTGATTAAAGTCCAGAAGAAGAGAACTGGTATGTCTTGGAGTCATGGAGATTTCCTTTAGGGAATTTGAATGCACACTCACTGTTTCCCAGATGACTGTACTAACCACAAAGCAAGATACAATACTTGTGTGGAGTAATTATTTCTCACTTCTATTGAAGATAGGTTCACTGTGCAGAAAGCTATGCAAGATTTATGGCAGCAGACACAAGAAGAGTAAAAGCGAGCTTAGTTTTGCAGCCCTGTTTTAGAAAACCAGAGTAAAGTACGTAAATTGTAGTGTGCAGGAAATGAATGTTCACAACTGGTGAACTTTGTACTGAACTGAACACAGCAGTGCATAAAGTATGGCATAGAGATCTGTCTAAGTATGATTTAGAGATTTGTCTAGACAATACCAATGTGGCTTAGGCAGGCAACTGCCCTCTCCAACCAGGAATTGCTCCTGAATAACAGCCTCTGTTCAGATTTGTGAAGCTCTTCTCACAGAGGGAGACAAAAAGGAACTTCTGATTTCTAATTTCAGACATCAGATGATATTACATGGTCCTACAGGGCACGCAATCTGAATATCTGAGTATCAGATAGCCTAATCAGGAAACAGGCAATCTGATATTGTGTCTAGGTAAAAAGATGTGCCACCATTTATGCCTTCTGCTGCACTGATTAAACTGACAGTGAAATCAAGGTAGTTACAATGCCATAGCGTACTACTGGTTTTAGCCTTTGAGTCTACAGTACTAATTAGTTATCCAATATAATTTCAGCATAACTATTTTTTTTGGCATTTTTGAAATAAAGTATTTTCCCTTTGAGGTGTATCAATTTTTTTTTTCCTCAGCACTATCACATGCAACAGAGGCAGCACTGTACCACCAAAAGTAATAAGAATCCCTCAGTCCTTCTTGTATCTCAGAGTTACTGTGTGACTGAAGTAACCTGGTGTTTGAGTTAAAAACAGCATTTTCCCACTTAATAAGGCTGTGTATAGACAATATTTTAGCAAGACAAAAAGATATTCATGCCCACAGAAATCATGTGCAAGTTCCCACACTGTAACAGAGCTTCCCTGAAGATAAGTGATGCAGACAGACGACTATCTCACACAAAGCTTTTTTTTTTTTTTAATCACCTACAAGTGTGGAATTAGATCTTTAGAAAGAAAAAGATTAAGTGATTTCTACAGGATAATTGCATTCTTATATTCAGGTCTATCAGAATGAAACCACTTATGAGATGAGAGACAGCAAATTAAAATGAGAAATGATCATCAGTGGAAACAACAAGAAAAGTAAGTTTAGAGAGTCTTTGAAAAAAACCCACCGAACTACATTTTAATGAATGACTAATGAATAAAGTAGTTATCAAAAGCTCAAGACAGAGTCATTATATTTTAGTTCTTTTCTTATTTAGCTCCCCAAATGCAGTTCTCCTAATACCTGCTTAAACACCTGCAGCAACACCGAGAAGGTGTGAGCGCATCAACAGTACAGTAACAGCAGGATGGTGGGAAACCCTGTTGTTAATGTAATAAATACTGAATGCAGATGAAATCCATACACATAGACCTTTTAGAGTATAATAAATGTCTCCTTAAGATAATGCCTCATTCCTAATATTAGAAGCAAAGAATATTTGCAATTGCAAATTCCTGGACTTCAGTCAGATCTGCTCAAGGATCCCAGGCATATGCAGAGTGAAAAAAATGACTCACAGCAAGAGATGCCTACTCTGCTTGGGATGGTGGTGTAAGGCATAGAAACTGTAAATGGCTGTCAATGTTAGTCTTTGGACTACAACAACAGTAGACTTAATCAAACAGTTTAAGTCAGAAACAATTATACGAGCCAGTGAAAATTATGGAAAGAAATATCTGCAGCTCTTCACTGCTTAAGTTGGAAGGCATATATTGTGCCAGACTATGCTTTTAGAAGTATTATGTTTTTGTTTTATTTTAAGCCTTTAATGTAACTAAAAAAACCAGATGGCCTGACTTGTACTAATATCTTGTAAATTCCTGTTGTCTCTTGCTACATAGAACATATCCATTTACTGTTCAAAAATTCAACTGTCACTGATAATTTGGAACCGTCAGCCACCTGGCAGGACAGCCCCCTTTCACAGAGAGGTACAGAAGTAGAGAATGGAGATCAAGAGGCTTACCACATTTGAAAAATATATACTGCTTTAAAACCAGTAGTGGCAAGAACTAGACCTTTAAGATAGACTAGCTCGCATGTCTTCCTTAAACCAAGTATACAGAACCACCAGAGAGACAGACTAGAACAAGACAACTTCTGAGAGAGACTGAAAACTCAAATCAGCTGGGGGAACAATATTAAAGGTTTTGAAAACAAAGGCTACCTTCTCCAGCTGAGTCCTTTCAAGGCCAATTCATACTTTCAATACAGCAACTGTCAGCGCCTTTCAACAAATACTACATTCTCCCCCTCTAAGTCCCCACAGGAAAATCTTCTTCTCCTTCTAAGACTAAACCTCAAAGGTTTAGTTTTTTAGTTCCTTGCTCTCCGCAAAAGTTTCCAAGCCTGTACTCCTTGAGACCGTCTACTTGGTCTATACACTGAAATTCCAGAAAAGGATCTGAACTGAACATATTCAGTTGCACTGCGAAAAGCTCAGACTCTCTCCCTCCACAAGAGGATTCAGTCCGACACTGAACACTGCACCAAGGTGAAAGTGAACAGGCAGCCATTTAAAAGAGTGCTGAAAAACCCACACAGGAAGCAGCTAAAAACTCCACATAATAGATGCACCATCCTCAAGACATGTTACAGCTGTCTGTTACAAGCTCACTGAAATAATTAAAAGTTAGTTTTCCTACCTGTGACTGTGGAGGAGTGCATTGAAAGCCAATCCATCAGACCAGCTACTGGTGAAATTGATAACATTGACCTGTGGGTAATTACGAGTCGATTGGCGGACCCAGCTCAGCAGAATCTTTTCACTGTTTGTCTGCTGCAGTCCAGCCATGATGTTTTTCATTACATCTTTGACCTGCAATAAAAGACAAAATTGAACAGATTGAACTTACTCATTAAAAGCTGACTTTTTTTTTGACCTCCAAAAACTTTAGTTTCCTAGATTTAAGCCTTAAAGAAAAATTTCCTAAGTAATTAAAGAACATATCACAGTATAAGGACAGTAGTCAGCTCTGAATGCTTAAAGACAATTGATACTGGCTTATTGGTCACAATTGCTGATGTATTCAGTACGTTCATCCCTATGCCATGTGAACTGTTCCATGCATGAACAGAAGTGGCACATTTGTTTGCACAACTTACGGGAACAGAGTTCATTCAAACTAAATATTTCTCCTTGTGCTTTCCTTTGCTCTGGAAATATATCCTTAGTTAATATTATACCATATAGCAAAAGTTGATTAAATGATGGAAAGCATTCTTCTCTCATTGACAGAATTGAAATAATTACTAAGGCAAAATAAATGTGTTCAGTGCACAGTAGATAACGGTTTTGACTTAAATGCGCAAACTATATTTGCATACATGCAATTGGATGACAAGTGAATTTCATTGCATGCATTAAAGGAGTATTGTATGTGTTTCATTTCTAAAAATTTTTAAATGAATAGTTAATATTCCTCTTTCATTAGAGAAAGCTCACTGACCTACAGTTACTATTTTACAAAAAGCCATTAATTCTGAGGGCTTCTAAAAATATTAGCCTGGAGTTTGACATAATGCAGTCAATTATATATTTCTTAGCAACTTCTTTTCTAATGAAAGAGCACCCAAAACTTCTATCAAGAAGTCTATATTTTTTTTCCTGTAAAGTAATCCCTTTTAAATCATTGCTTTCTCAATGTATCTTGTGACGATTAGCAGCTCTTTTAAAATACTCTCTCAGATATAATTTAACTCTAAAGTTGCTTATTGTTGCTTATTTGCTCATGGAGTATATAATTTCATTACAATTCTCCACTTGAGTAGCTCTGCAGCCAGTATCAGTTGAAAACCAACATTCAGTGCAGAAGCTACTTTATGATAAAGGATGGACCACTCTGAAATTGTAAAAACCATAACATAACATGCAGAAGCTGTAATCTCAAAGAATAATCAACAACAAAAAAATAATTACTATGATACTGTAGGAAAAAGAATAGATATCATTTTATTTTTCAGTCTGGTAAGTTGCTTGCTAGTTTCACACCAATTAATTCAATCGTTTGAATAAGTGAAGATATGAATTACTAAGAGAATGTCTTGCTTTTACATCTCAGATGCATACTACCCAAAGAGTATCAGTGCCTTCAATTTTCTTTTTGAGACCTACGTATACAGTTAACTTTTTAAGTTATTACTTTCTGAGATGGGAGGAGAAACTGATCCTCTCTAAATTTCATGGGACACATTTGTGACTTCAGTCTAAGATTTTAGTTTGCACCAGTGAAACAATTGGGAAACACACGCTTTAGTTTTGCTTCATGTGTCTGAAGGGTATTTTGAGTTTCTTGTTAATATTTTCAGTGTCTTCATTATTGAGAGCTGATGAAGTAATTTACATAATTCAGCAAGAAGCTAAGAGATTTGCCTCCTCTATTTCCAGGCAAAAACCTTTCACTACTGTCCAAATATAAAATTTTGTTTTTCATGAATCTAGGTGCTAAAAAGAAGAAAAGTTTCAAGATTAGCATCAAAGACTATAAAATATTAAAATTATGGTAATGGAGAATTGTTCAAGCCAAGGTTTCATTGTTCATTTTGGATTTTTATTATGTACTTGTATTTGCAAATGCAGATTTATCTGAATATTATAAGCAAACATTTGAAAAATACAACCTATATTCTTATAAAAGGATAGCTAAATGAATGCACAAACACAAGCTTTAGAAATATAAAAGTTCATAACACATAGAAAAGATCAAGTGTTTGAGTTGACATCAACATAACAGAAAGGAGTAATAAGTATCAACAGAGGAAACTAGGCAAAACCAATAAACCAATGGGCCATCTGGAAGGCCATTATTCAGAAGAATTCAGGTGATCATTTTTATTTTGATTTAAAGACATAAAGTAAAAGACTTAGCATTTATTTCTACTTTTGACTAAATAAATACAAAATAGCTTCAAGCACATCTTTTTGAGTTTAATATGTTGACAATGGATAAAGATTTACTCAAATTTTCCTGCACTTCTCCACAGCAGTGAAGACTGTTAAATTTTTTTTTTTTTTTTTCTGTCTCATAGAGAATGCTAGACATTTAAAATAACAAAGTAAAAGGGTCTGATCTCATCCTGAAGGCTGAGGTCACCTCCTGTTCAGTGAGAAATGGCGGAAAACTCCACTTCTACGACTGCAGCCACCTTGTCCTCCCAAGCACCCCAAAGGGCGCTGCCATCCCTCCCACCCCCATCCGGCAGCTTGGCAGCACCACACAGCACCGTGCCACACCACACCACGTTGTGCCACTGTGGGCGCATCACCATGCTATTCACAGGACGGCTGGGCCGTGAAGCAACATCAGCAGCTGAGTGGAAAAGTGATGGCTGACACTGAGGTTAGAATGAAGATTTTGAAGGCTTTTCAGTTAAGATACAGTCCTCAGAAAGAGTAGTACATAGAGATGTGTTCATGTCAGCCTGAAGAGCTTTTGGATTATAAGCTTCTTCAGTATCCAAGCTCAAAAACTACAGCTGTTTCCAAGTGTCTAGTAGGCTCTGCCTCTTGCTGTCAAATGATGAGTTGACCTCTGATACTCATTTCTTTGTTACCTCTGCTTTCCAATGCAATATATCCTAGCAGGAAACAAAGCTTTAAGGTGTAGGAAACTCCAGCTTCCAGAGAACAGAAATTCTTGCTTTTCCTGGAGAATGGACCTATACTATGGCAATAAGATTCAATTTTGAAAAGAAGGAGGGAAAGTGCAACACAGGCACCACCACAGATAACTTCTGAAACGTTAAACTGCCAAACAGAAAGCTCTGAACAGAAAGAGAGCACTGCTGTTCTTGTCACCACACTGAGAAGTGTCCAAAAGCAGCACACCCAGGCCTGGCCTACGGTGACAGTGGACTTCTGATTTCCCTGCTGTAGGACAATGTCCTGGAATCTGTGTGTGCGTAGCTGTGTGCATGCAAGATGACTAGGAACACAGCATGATCTCAAGCATGCGCTACATCTGTTTCACCTAAACCCAACACTCAGGTGCATAACATTTTTTAAGACTGGTATGTGGCTTCAGGATACCAGCCCCTAGGAAAGAGGGAAGGAATATAAAAAAGTTATTCTCAAAGCAACGTGTTTTCTTTTTTCTTAATCAAATAGGGACCTTACAGCTGCCTGACAGAATGACTTAGTATTTTTACTTGCTATATTTCTGGTATTCGGACTGCATAGATTACTTTTTTTATAGCTAAAATCCATTAAACTCTTCAAAGCACATTTTAAAGAACTCTTTTTAAGAACATCTTTATAGATGTTCAAGACGCTTATCAAAGTAAAGGATGTCCCTTGCTCATTGATTCAAGGTGGATTGACAGAACTGTTAGTATTTCATTTCTACCACTATAATTAAAAAATTTTAAAAAAATTGTAATTCAAATTAAAATACCAATTATGCAACAAAAGCACAACAGGCCTGATGCTTTTAACAGGTCTATAAATGAGGCTAACTGACCATTGAAATGCACTTTGCTCTGAGAAATTTGCCTTATACATATGCCTATTATTTTGCTTTTTTTTCTGAAGAAAGACAGGATTTTGGCTCTGATTCTTAACTAAGATTTCTGTTAAGGGTTTTTTTCACGCTCTACATGAAAATAAGTTTGATCTTAAAAAAATAACAAAAACCAGCTTACACACTGCAACATACAATGTTTTCCCACTCTTAAGAATCTTTGTAAAATGTAATAGTTTAGAAATTAATTGTCTTTTTTTTTTTTTGTTTAAATGTTAATGCAGCAGTGAGGCTCAGATCACAGAACTGTGAGAAAGAGGACAGCAGCTTCAAGGAAATAGAAACTCTGATAGATTCAGTACCAGAAGGGGAGAAACACTTTAGCAGAGCCCGTTGTGAAAGGACAAGGGGTAATTGCTTTAAAACAGAGTGAGGTAGATTGAGACCTGATATAAGGAAAAAATTTTCACAATTTTTAGTGGTGGAGCACTGGAACAGGTTGCCCAGAGACGTGATGGATGCCCTATCCCTGGAAACATTCAAGGCCAGGTTGGATGAGGCTCTAAGCAACCTCATCTGGTTGGAGATGTCCCTGCTCCTTGCAGGGGGGTTGGACTAGATGACCTTTAAAGGTCCCTTCCAACCCAAACCATTCTATGATTCTATAAAGAGCTTTGGTAGCAGTTGCTCAACTCAGAGCAATGGTTCTATTTCAATGAAACTTTTAATAAAAATCTGAAAAACAGGCTAGATCAGAAAGGACACAATCACCACAGGGGATACAGAAAGCCACAAGATTTCTTATGAAAAGAAATGAGAATGGAAACAATGAGTCAAATCTTGTCTGCTGTAATGCCTCTACCACTATCTCTTCTCAGTGGGACTGCTGATATCCACTCAGACTGGTATTGTCTCATTATTCCTTTCATGCACCCTTCTTCTACAATCTGTAATGTTTTCTTTTACATTTTATAGGAAGAGACCGAAGTTTTGTAAGAGACAGTCTTGTTTTCATATATAATTACAGTTCTGTCCTAATGTAGTCCTGGCCGCTGCATGTGAAACTGGAAAAAGCTTCTAGCCTGTTCATCTGCAACAAAATAACTATTCACACAACATATATATATGGGGTTTTTTTGTACATCCACACAGATAAAGTTCATCTAAGTAACTCTTCTCAGGACTGCAAGTTCTGCTAATCAGAAAATGAAAGGATTTGCAAATGCAGGATTGCACCATCAAGCACAAACTGCACCAGTAGCATGCACTAAATCAACTAGCCTGTGTATTATTATTTATTTATTTTATGTCTCCCACAGACTACAAATAAATATAGTAGTCTTGATAAGTTATCATAGGTAACAAGATGCTTTACCCAGCTGTAGACAACTGGCAGATAAGTTTGGTGGCCCTGAGTCCATAACTTAGTCTTTAACAACAGGTTATTGTACTTCCAGCTGCTTAGAGCTAAGAACAATCTGTGATTGCCAAATGGTACTAACAGTAAGAAGCATCCTGTCTTAAGAAACTTATAGTTTCTTACTTCTTGTTTCACCAGAAGTGCTGTCAATATATAAGATAGCACCAAGCTATAAACAGGGCAGAACAATCATGAACATATTCTAGATCATGCAAATCACTTCAAAATTTGAAAAAAAACCCAAAATATAGAAGACAACAAAGATTTTCTCCACAGAGCTGCAAATAAACAAATTCGCGTTGAACTGTTCCATTCCTTTGAGGGAAATAGGCCAACATCTCCCAAGTTTTGTTTAAAAAGAGAAAAGCCCAAGTACAAATCTAGCTTTATATTATTTTTTAAATTATTCATCATTATGCAAGAGCAACAAGGTTATTCTATAATAATGGCTTCTTCTTGACAACCAGCCTTTAGTTACCTTTTAGAAAAGAAACTCAAATTGACATCTAGCCAAATCCATTTACAAAATTTTGAATAAAAAAGAGAAGTCCAGAACATGCAGGTCACTTCCTTTCAGTAAACCATGAATAGAATGAACTGAAACACAATACTCAAAGTGTAGACTAAACATGGACTGAATCATTACGACTATACCAAGAAAGTGTCACACCTTTAACCACTGCTTTTTAAATATTATCCTTGGAATTTTCATACATGGGTAGTTTAGCTAAAGTCACAGGAACCATCACAGCTGCTGTCACCAGGCTCAAGATGAAGCCTGAAACGAATCACCTATGTTCTGCAAGCAAGCAGTGCTCTAAAAGCACATGCCTGCTGTCAAAAACCTCACCAGACTAAACCAGAAAACATGCCTGTCTTCTATGTGTGTACAAGTACACCTTAAGAGGACTGGTGGGAAAAGCTGAACGAAAAATTAGTAAGTACATAGTCAATACTAAAGAACATCTTTAACACCTTGCCTCAGGATAAAATATGAACAAATCAAAATATGAATTTGAATATGAATAGTCATCTCAGTCCATAATTAATATAAATTAAAACAGAGTGATTCAAGGATTATTTGTAGAAGTTGCACAGCTAGGTTTCATTTTCCATCTGCTCTTATTAAGAAATTTAGAACAATCAAGCTAAGAATATTGGAATGAGAGACAGAGGAAGATGTGATTTAACTATTTGCAGCTTTTCTCTGCTGCTTTCACTGAAACATGTCCCATAAAAGTAAGTGAAAAGAAAAATATTCCCTACTTCAATGAATGATGCACATGTGATTTCTGAAAGGAGTGTTTAGTTTTTAATATAAAGTCTGTTAGGCTTTGTTTCCCACCATCTTTGCTCTAATGCTACAAAAAACTTGTAGATTATTGCTTGTGGAACAGAGCAAACACAATTGGCCAGACTCTTAGCCCAATTCATATAAACGCACAGATTCACAGCGTCTTGATGCTAGTTCTTTTTTATTTTTTATTTTACCGCTATCTCAGAATTTGTTTACTTAAGTGTCCTCATCTACCAGGTTGGTTTTCACAAGATCTATATCATAATCCCACCTTTCTGTCTAAAGAGAAAGGAAGCTAAATGAGCCACATCTGCTTCAATAAATTGTCAGAGTAGCACCTCTGTAGTGTTTTAAAAATAATTCTTGGCAGAATGGGTCAGCAGCGAATGGCAACAAATGTGATTAATTCATTAAAATATAAAAGTCACTCTTTCTAAGATCAAAAGAAAAGTGACTATGAAAGCTACATATCCACATGGGCTTTTTCTATCAATTTTTCTTACAATAACTTCATTATATATTCTCTTGCAACATCTGACTGTGAAATTAGAGTAAAAAGAACGGCTGCTAATGTTCTAAAACCTATTTTATCTTCTTAAATCTCTTAATATCCTAGATAATATGTAAACAGATTGCCATAAAACTTGCTGATTTAGGACATTGTTTACAATGTCTATGTTTACTTTGTAGGTTGTGGCTGGCTAATAATGGAAAAAAGATCAGCGGAATAAAGGTACTTCATGGAAAGTAGCAGTGCCACTCACCTGCCAGTGGAGGATTATATTCCAGATCAAACCAAGGGTCAACTTATGATTTCCATCCACAATATCTGAGCTCCCAATATTTACCAAATCAACCTATTAAAGAAACAAAAAAATACTTGTATGAGATTAATAGCAAGCAGAAGATGTCAGTGTTATTTTCATACATTTGGTGTAAAACTTTATTTGTGGTGAGGAAGAGGGAGGGATGAGCTAGGGTAAATATCTCATTTGGTTTCTGTTGTTTAGTAAACAACCAACTCATGGTTTATAAATGGCACGATTAATATGCTGGCAAAAAGCAAGCAGTGATGCAAAGTTCCAATTATTCCAGTTATAGCATGTTGTGAAAGTATACAATTAAAAATAGTAGTTAATAATAACTCCAAAACCTTGTCTATTAAGCCTCTACAATTACAAATCACAAAACAGATGGGTGACACAGAAAATCTCCTGTATTATGCGCC
Source organism: Ardeotis arabs (assembly GCA_011801015.1). Classification (NCBI taxonomy): domain Eukaryota; kingdom Metazoa; phylum Chordata; class Aves; order Otidiformes; family Otididae; genus Ardeotis; species Ardeotis arabs. The sequence continues at coordinate 14,185 of JAAGAY010004715.1, forward strand.
ATACTACCTTATATAACATACTTTACTGAAAGCTACACACACAACTAGGCACTCTAAGAACCTACAAACCATAGATATTGGGTTTGTAAAATATAACTTATTTTGCCTTAATGAAATTCTACACTGTGTAAGTCAAGGCAGGATGTGTTCTAGAACACAGAGAAACTAATGACTGTGTTCTAAGAAAGTCTTCACCACATTAGTTTGCCCATTAATGTTGCTTTCCATAATTATATTATGCATTTCCAACTTCATAATCATAGAATCATAGAATCATAGAATGGTTAGGGTTGGAAGGGACCTTCAAAGGTCATCTAGTCCAACCCCCCTGCAAGGAGCAGGGACATCCCTGACTAGGTCAGATTGCTCAGAGCCTCATCCAGCCTGGCCTTGAATGTTTCCAGGGATGGGGCATCCACCACCTCTCTGGGCAACCTGTTCCAGTGTTCTACAACTCTCATTGTGAAAAT
>JAAGAY010004715.1:14674-36352 GCA_011801015.1 Ardeotis arabs
CCATCTGGTCCATGTCCTTCTTATGTTGGGGGCTCCAGAACTGGACACAGTACTCCAGGTGGGGTCTCACCAGGGCAGAGTAGAGGGGCAGAATCACCTCCCTCGACCTGCTGGCCACGCTCCTCTTGATGCAGCCCAGGATGCCGTTGGCCTTCTGGGCCGCAAGAGCGCATTGCTGGCTCATGTTGAGCTTCAGCATTTATCACCCTGGAATATTATTCAGGTGACGAGGGTGAAATGATCCTTCACCCTCCCCTACTTTTTATGCTATTTAAATAAGAAAGCCAAATTGAAAGATGCGAGTGCAAGAAAAGCTAAGACCTGCAATTTTGGATGAAAATTATAACTCTAAAATTTGCATCCTCACTATTTCATAGATGCAGTTTTTCTTGGTCAGAACTGATACTTATATGGAAAAATACCCCAGTCCTTCACAAATTCCCGTCTGCATATCTCTGCTACACTCCTGAAGCTATTTGAAGTTATATCTGTAGAATAAAGGTTTTGCACAAGTATTTTTTTTTTTTTTTTTTTTTTAATTTCTCTGTATCTATGTACTGGAAATTGAAGTCTGAATACACAGAGCCTTCGTCTATTTCACTGAAACAGAGGAACACTTCTCAGTTTGCCTCAGTGTTGCCTGAGGCTATACTGGGGCAACCCCTCACCCCAACACTATCACCTTTGCACAGGAAAAAAAAAAATCTGTAAAATTGATTGAGTGGGAGCAGCAGTGTTTTTAAATCTGTTAACATCCAGATGAATGTAGAACCTCAGAGCAAGCATGACACACACTAGCAGAAGAAGCTAGATTAGTCACAGGCTTTAAATATCTTTACAACCATTGATTTTGCATTCCCGAAGTCCCACAGGAATCACCCTTGAGATGATTTTGAAGGCTGAGGAAACTATTTCAGAGGCAGGTCTTTTGGCTTTATCCTAATTTGATATTGTATATATACACACTACACTAATTTTTATATTGTATATAGCTTACAAGGTTTTAATTACATGAGTATGATGGCCACCGGATGACCATGTTTTTTCTCCTGTATTCTTCAATTGGAATACTCTGTTTTCTTTCTATATGTGAGAAGGACTATTGTTGTGTTCTGGAAACTGAATGAACAGCACACTAATGGATTTGGCTGGTGTGTAGTGAATAAATACTTTTAAAAGCTTTTACTATGAAAATTTGTAACCATATTCCAGGTATGCAATGACAACTTTCTTGTATACTGTGAAATCATCTATTACTGATTTTTTTCAATAATGTCAAATATTGAAAATTTTGAAGAATTAGAAGCTTTGCCTTCTATTTATTTACATTACATTCCATTAAAAAAAACCCAACAAACAAACAAACAAAAATCAATCTGGAGGTCTTTATGCTAGTCTTATAAGGTCACTTTCATTTATGCACAAATCTTCAGAAGGATAAGCATTACCTTAGGTTTATAAATTTGATAATTTTATTCAGACACTGAACTCAAGTATGTTTAGTGACCTAGTGCAGCTATCAAGAAATCCAATATAATATGCAGCACAGAATACATTATCACTGTTGCATCACATCTTACTGTTAAGTTTAAGCAAATGTTGTAGTTTCTTTGAATTTATTCTTGAGGAGGAGATATGATATAATTAGTTGGCCACTGAAAATGTCTTCTAAAGTTATGGGTCTATTACAATGCTTGCATAAGGAAGATATTATGAGAATATTTACTCAAAAATTATGCACAGCATACTGGCTTGAAAAGTCAATCTTGTCAAAGTAGAATGGAAAGTGGTTTTGCTATGATTCATTTCCATAATGTTATGAACCATAAGAAACAGACATCAATGAAAATTTACCAAAAAGATTTACTGCAGGAAAAGCCTCCGTTTTTCAGAATTCCTCATCATCAGAGCTTGTGAGTAGATATTTTGGTAGGTAGTACCTGCTAACCAAGTATGGATGACTTCTTGTAGTTAACCTTTTAAAATGTATTTTAAACACCATGCATTACAATAAAATTGTGCATGTTGATTAGTCTTCACATAGCATCCGTTATAGAGATATTATTCAAACATTTGCTGGCAGCAGATTTTAAACTCTTTGAAATACATTCCATCCTGGTGCTAAATGCCAAAGTATCCAAGTCACATTAATAAAACTGCCTTGACTCCAGTAATTGTATACTATAGGCCAGAGTTTGATACAACGTTTACAAAGCATTAAGTATGCTATCTATAGGATGTTCTGACTGACTGATTACTTACATTATTTCTCTGCAAAACCTGCAGTGCTTTGTTGACATTGTTCAGAGCATGAACTCTTGTGGAGCCCTTTTCTTTTGCCTACAGAGAAAATAAAAGAAATTTGACTGCCCAAAATCAGAAACTAAAATAAACTATATGTAACCCAAATCTTATATTACACTCATAGTTTTCTATTTCATAAGTTTATGACAACAGTGAGAATATTACCACACGTTGTACTTACGCAGATCCCCAATAAGAAACAAAAGCAGTTGTGAAACAAACTGGATCCACAGTTGGAAAGTAATTTGGTATCTTGACATTTTTCAGGGAATAGAACATTGAAATGTATATAAATCAGATAATTCCAGATTGTTTTTATTATGATTAGTCGTCTTCTCCATGGCACAATTTAGGAACATTACTATGACAACCAAACAGATAAGCATCAGTTTGTTTATTTACAAATATATGCCCTCTGGATTTTGATTCTCAAACTCCCAGCCTGCTTAATTATTCTTTTATGAGAAAGTTTCAAAGAAAGATCCCAAGCTCACAAAGTCCAAGCAGGAACACAAGAGAGGATATTCAAATATATGTGTGATGTGCCACTTTTGAATTTCCAGGTTAATATGAGCAAATGGTTCTCTGACATATACAACTCCAACACATGGACTGCAAGTACGAAATTTATTAGGAAAACATTCTAATTCTACACATTAAATTATATCCTTTGTATTTGGCACAAACGTGGTGATAAATAATTTTTGAATTCCAGCTAAAATCTAAATATCCAAATGAACCCCGCCTCAGTCTTGTTTCTCTTTGCCACACTTCCTTAATAAGTGCATACAACAAAGCAGAACATTTTTACTTCAAATACATGTATAGCTCTCACTTGCCATGTTTCCTCAATTTCAAATGAAAGTCAAAAATATTCAGATTCCTAAAAAATATTGTGTCCACAGGCCCTCATCAATGCCAGCAACTAATGAGCAACATCTACTACAACTATCACAAGATCAAGGCTTCAATATACATGAACATATACATACAAGTTTTTGGCCTGTAAGGCATTCCAGGAGCTCCAGAAGTCTTCGTCCATCTCGAAAATCATTAAAAAGATCTTCAATGCAACGTCTTCCAAACTGAAATGAAACAACAGCTTTAATTCGAACACCAGAAAAAGGAGGTATCAAACTGCTAAAATAAGATCAGAAAGTTCTAAATACCACTGTCTTGCAAAGTGGTGTATTCCACCTGTGTAAATACACTGTGCTATCGAATAAAATATGAAAGGTATGATGCAAAGTGAAGGAGGAAAGTATCTGACAACTAAACTAACAGGGTTCTTACATGTGCATCTGTTTTTAACAGGGTTCTATTGCATAAGATAGATTGGTGCCTACCTTATTTCAAGTACTTTTCTTATAGTAAGGAATGTACATCCTTTATTCCCTCTTAAAATTATACTATTTATACTATTTGTGAGAAACTGCTGCAGATTCAGTAATTCATAATTTTTGCACACATCATTAATTCAAACAATTAAGCCAGAACTAAATGCTAATGAAGCTGGAACACAAACTGGACTTGGTAATTAAGGTGCAATTCATGAGAAAAATAGGAAGAATAATTTGCAAATTAAAAAAATTTTAAATTGCCAGACACCCAGAAAGACATATCAAGTTTAAGTGATAAGTCTACTAGGTGCTCTTTCACATGGTAGAATCAAACTTGGAATTACACAGAGATAACTTTCAGGTTTATTCTAGTGAAGATCTAAGAAATATATCTAAGTTAATAGGTATTCAATCAGGGCCTCATTACCGTAAGTGGATAAAACACAATTCACATTTTGTACACAGCATCAGCAAAAGATGAAAGGAAACACTTGGGATTTTCTCCCATGTGACAACGGTAAAAGACAATTTACTTGTTCTAAAATTCAAGACAAGTTTCTGATCTGATGCTTTGACTAATGCATTAAATTTTAGTAACAGAAATATAATTCTGTATCATTTAGTCGCTATGCAACTTTTACATACACCTATCAATTCTGATATATTTTTGTATGTATGAGAGCTCTTGAGAACCACAATAAAAAACAGTGATTATTTTGTGCAGTGTCAAGTAGATTCACATGTCTATGTTATTTCTAATTTGTGAAGTTTCACAGATGCTTTGAATTATTTGAGAGGAAACATCTGTATTTTAATTTGCTAGAATTGACACCATGCTGACCCACATTGCACATCTTTCATTTTCACCACAGAGTAATGTAGAATTGGAAATCCATATCACACACACAGCATATGCTTTCCTATCAGCAGCGTCGTTCTGGTACTCACTGCAACACTCATTAGAGCTAGCTGAGAATTTTATGAAAAATATATTTTATCAGAAAGTATCAACTTCTTTGGAAAATTTCTTAAACAGAGGACAGAATGAAGGACAATTTCCAGTGCTAGACTGCTAGACAACCTCTTATTATCTGTTTAACAGATAATACCCAGTAACTCTATTTCCTGTCTTGCACTTAGTATGAGAAACAGTTTTGATAAAATGTTTTAAATTATGGTATGAACAATCATGTGCCATTATGCAAGTCAAGTCAGCACAAACTTAAAATTAAAACATATTAATAAATCTGAGAAACGTTACTTTGTTCCCTAATCTTGCAGAACAAAAGTCATTTTTGCAGAGGGGAATCATAAGACTTCTAAGGGAACATTTTAACATTCTTCAGAAAGTTAAAGTGATCAATAGGCCCTTCTGTAACACTAAGAAAGAGTTCTGTCCATAATGTTACTCAATCACTCCAGGAATACGAGTACAATATTTGATAATACAATATAATTATATTCCTTTGTATCATAAGGGGAAAATAGAACTAGGCTTCATAACTGTCTGTGTCTGTCTGTCTTTTTGCAGCATTTAAGCTATTCATAAAGTTTTGGTTAAAATTCATCTAGCATAGCTGACAATTCTGCTTGACAAAATATATTTTTTTTTTAAATAAAGCTTACAGAAAGAAAATAAAGGCACAGCATGGTAGCATCCCAGTATAACATATTAATTTCAAATGTATTACAAGTAAATCTTAAACAAAAGTTATCATTGATTTTATAGGGTCTTAGAAGTATAGCTTCCATTAATCAGTAATGAAAAATACCTTAAGACACCCTATACTGCTGCCCACATGTCATCCTTAACATGAAGAAGATTGCTATTTTTCTGGCAACAGGGTAATTAAGTCTTCTATCTCAAATAGACTGAATATCTTCACTGGACTGACACTGCAGTAAGTCTTTGGAAACAAAGGGCTCAAAAATGCATCAAATTAATTGTGAAAAGTGTCTGTTAAGTTGTATAAAGTTTTGAAAACAATCTAAAAATGAGTATGGCTAGTCAATAGCTTGCCAAAACAAATGCCTATTCCTTTATTACAAAATTCTTGTTGAAAATAACCTTGTTTAAAAGCTTTCCTAGGTTGTGACCTATAGCCACCACCCTTTACCTACAGAGGAATGAGAATATTCAGAAGAATCTCCTGTGCCTTTCATATGCATGTTGATTTGTTACTCCTTCTATATTACAAACTTATCCAAAACCTAATTTAAAAAAATGCCCAAGGTAGCTGTATGCTGGATTGTTGGTTCACACTTAAGTTTTTCTTCTTAAAAAACACAGTGATGGAAGAGATGGGGGAAATGAGAGAGTACAGGATAGACAAAGGACTGCAGATACTGTCCGTGAAGCACAAGGCAACTTTTGATCAGTGTCGTACTAATTTCCCAACCAACAGTTTGACTGGCAGTAATACAGAACTAGAGATAATTGTATGATAAACTACCTATAACATTAGTCAAGTAGATCAGCAAAGTAATCATCACCTCTCTTCTTTACTTGCTTATTTCAGTGAGACCAACAATTAATGGAGAGATTTGGGGGACTGGATGCAGGAATGAAAAGGACAATGAGAAATATGTACAAAATAAAGAAAAAGAGGGAATAACTGTAAAATTGAAATAAAATTTAAAAAAACAACTAAGTAGAAATTACTCTCTAGATGTAGGAATAACAAAAGAGAAATTTAAGATACATATTTGTTAGAATCTTCGTTATTAGAAAGACTCTAGAGATTTAAGTATATAGCAATTTTACCTATTATTTTAACCCACTGTCTTATTGTTAAATAAAGGTCAAAACAGAGACAATTTTCTTCATTTAGCTGATATGGCTGTTGGCTGCAACTGCTGATCTTTACATAACATAAGGAGACCTTAAAGAAATCCAAGGGATTTCTTTTAAAAGAAAATCACCAAAAAGCATAATACAGAAGGGAAGATAAGATTCCTGTTTTAGCATGGATGAAATTAACCCTGCAGTTTAAATAAGGACTGAGAAACACTCTAACTAGAATTCACAAAACACATTTATATGGAAAAAAACCCCTTCCACTACCATGGTCAGCCTCACAAGTCTTATTCCTAGAATTACAGGGTAACATACAATTAACATCTCAGGAAAATATGTGCACTTGCAGCAGAGTCTTCCCCTAGATGTTGCAAGGGAGTGGAGCATATTTAGAGTATTCCATGGACTAACTCAACTGCATGTACATGTGTACATATTGTAGAATATTCTCTGTATTAGACTGAAATAATATCTGAAGTGTCTTAGTTATTTTCCAAACTCAGACAGCAACTGAACCAATCTTATGACGAAGAATGTTATCTAAAAAGACAAAAGCAGATGGAAAAGAAAAAAAAAAAAAAGAGAAAATCAGGAAATAAACTGAAAATAAAAGTTGATAGATAAATGCAGTTGCAAATTTTTTGGTCTGAATATATTTAGAAATCTTAAAACAACAAGCTCTATCCTATTCATCTCACTACTGTATACTTTCATTGTCATTCCTGTGTTCTTCTTTCCAAAGACTCTATATTAGACCTCATTCTATGTAAATTTAACAAATATTTTTTATCAAACAAGTAAATTTCTTAATCAGCTCATTCATCAGCTACGTTATGGAAGAAGTTAATCTTGTGTGAAGGATTACATTAAAAGACAGTATTCCATGAAAAGCTCTCTGTTCAGAGCTACATGCAAGCCCTTAATTGTGAAAGTGATACCGTATTTGAAAAGGGGAAAATAAAGCAGTAGAGTGGAGAGTCAGGGAGGAGGTGTCAGCCTCACCTCTGGCCTCCTGCCAGGTGGCGCTCTGCATCGAGCTCAGCCTGGCCTGGCCTGATGGTGGGAGAAAGGAGCCAGAAAATGTGAGAGGAACACCTCTGCAAACACCAAGGTCAGTGAAGAAGGAGGAGGAGGAGGTGCTCCAAGCAGGTATTCCCCTGTAGCCCATGGTGCAGCTCATGGTCAGGTAGGCTGTCCCCCTGCAGCCCACGGAGGTCCATGGTGGAGCAGAGATCCACCTGCAGCCCGTGGAGGACCCCACAGCAGAGCAAGTGGATGTCCGAAGGAGGCTGTGATGATAACTGCTGAATGATCTCTCCCTGTCTTTATCTCAACCCATGAGCCTTTTGTTGCATTTTTTCCCCTCCGTTCCCCTGGGGTGGGGCAAAGGTGAGTGAGCAGCTGTGTGGTTCTTAGCTGCTGGATGGGGCTAAACCACAATAATTACAAAGGGTAAAAACTTGGCTGAGGAAGAGATCTCAGACTTTTAATCTTCTTTTGCATTTAGATTACAGTTCTCACTTGAGGGAAGACTAGAATGTAAGATTATTACAATAAGACAAGTTGGATGCTATTTCTTACGCTTTTTACAGTATTATTGGGTTATTATTATCAGTTCATCTGGGAAATCTAGCAACCAAAACTATCAACAGATGGAGAGAGACACAGAATAAATGAAAAGAGAACAGGCATTGTAAAGACAGAGAATTCAAGGTTAGGCATGACACTACACAGAAGATTTAAGGCTGTATTAGGTGTAAATAGGAAAAATCAGCTTACAATAAAACTAGTGGACACAGAAGTCCTTCAGACTCCTGGGACTGGTAAATAAACAAGACCTTAGCTTGGGACAAGACCTGTGCCTCCAGGAGCAGCAGGTAACCCAGACCACAGAGCCTGGAAGGGAGCTGTAGTGTGGTCCAGCTGTGTCCCCAGTATGCAGGGCTGTGGAACAAAGAGCCAGAGGTGCCCTTCGGTTTGCCTGGGACTTCAGACTGCTGAATCATTACTAAAAAAAAATGAAAGACAAGATAAAATCCAGAAAGGATTTTATGGAAGAACATAAGCCATAAGTCTACACATAACTTTTTCAAGTAATTGTCTCAAGTTCAGTTTGTAAATCTGTAAATTTTGCTGAATAGACATCAGTAAGAAAGAAATAAAAACTTAGTTGGATTACAGGTGTTATCCTTCGTAAGACTTTCAAGAATCAGCCTTTTCTTGCAGTCAAAATATTTGATGCTTTACTCTGTGAAACAATAAAGAAAAGCCACTGAGCTAATCTCAATTGATCTTTTAAGTCAGTTTTAATAAAAGAGGGATTATTAATACTTGCTCTTGCTCTGCTAAATATATTAAAGGTTGCATTTCTCTCCCCGACATCCTCGTTTACTGTTTGTTCAGTTCTGCTGGGAAGTTCCATGAAAGTGATTGACATTTTCTCTCATTGATGCTGGATTACAAGTATAGCAGCAAAAGATATTGTCCCAGTCATGAGGGAAGAAAGATATACCAGGCATAGTTTAATTAGGTCATAGCTTTATTGACTCATGGGAAGCACTGAGCAATAACTTCAGCTGCACAAGCCATCCTTTCTCCCTTCATGCTTTTCTTCTGTTAGAACACCATGCTGCTGCAGGTGAAACTCTATGCTGGCCAGCTGTAAGTAAAACACAGTACATGCAGTTTGCCCTTCTACTGTCAGAGCTCCAACCTGTTTTCCAGCCTTTGTGGTAGACACCTTTTTTTGCAGTCTAACTTCGACTTTCAAGGAATTACACAGAGGAGTAACTGATGAACGCCAGTATTTTGAAAATTATTACTGCTGACCAACTGAGAGGAAGGTGTAAAAGCCGCCTCTAAAGATGTCACACTCAACTCACAGGCAACAAGGCAAATATTATCATGCATTTCAACAAGGTAGCTATGGTAATGCCTGCATCAGGCCCAGAACACCCAACTCTGCCCTTAAAAAGAGATATAGGGACAGGTCTTACCAGTTGTCTGAAGGCAGTTCACGTTTGTGGGACAAGAAAAATACTCCCAGAGTAGGAGCTGGTTTCCTAACCAGCCCCTGATGTTCATGTAATGACACCAGATCCTGCTGGTACTTCTGTTCAGTTATTGTAAAATGATAACTTTTTTTTTAGAATCTTCTAATTTATCTTTCCTTTGTTGAACTCTAATGTAAGATTAACTATGTGATAATTAAAATACTGGAATTTTCATCATGCATAACAGAACTTTCTAAAGTTGTGTTGAAATGCTCCTCATCCTTGGGATCACTGAAATTCATGAATTTTATTTGCTCTGCTCTGAAAGGAAATTATTATTTATTAATTAGACACATGGTATTTTAAAAGTCAAAGCCAAAATAGTTATTATGTATCCTATTTTCATATAAAATTTCCTTATGAGGTTTATTCGATACAACTTGAATTCACTTCAATTAGATATTTCATCTTATCTGTTAATGCCATTTGTAAATAAGATTTTCAAATTAATCACATCACTAACAAGATTATTTGTTCCAGATTCAGTGTATTGTATTTTTCATAAGAATTAATTTAGATTAAGAGCAGATATTAACTGTAATAGCATGATAGTATTAAAAAATTGAAGGTCTGTTTGGAACAACAAAATAAAACCTACTGATACAGTCTCAAGTTAGAGCAGAAAAAATATAATCATATCAACAGTAGTTTTTTAATAGCATTACAATATATAGTATTTCAAAAAGATTTATAATCCATAATGTCAATGGCTAACTGAAAAGATATCATTTCAATAATTTTAATATTATTCTTCAAAAGGTTAATTATTCCCATGGAAGAAAATACATTATAAACAACTGATATTGCTAATTGTGTGCAGACCATAAACATGCAAATCAAAGCATGATTAATTTTTTAGGGAAAATTTGATGGGGCAGTTCTAAGCTGACAGAGGTGATACAGCCACCTCTGGATACCCACACCGGAATGTGGCAGATTTTAATGTAGTCAGGTATCTGTTAACAAATAAATTTTTAAAAGCTGTTTATTTCATATATGGTGCATATATTTCATATACAAGCATATGTGTCCCCTTTAAAATCTGAAACAAGTTAGGTTACTGCCTTCATGACAGGATCAATGGAAAAGTAATTTTTTAATGAAAGGTTACCGCTATTCCAACTCAAGCATAGTATTATCTAAGATATAAATCAGGTGAAAAATTACCAAAGTGGCTCAGAGATTATGGGAACAGATTTGAGGATTATTCCACCCTTCCCTTGAACCATGAAAGCTACACTGACCACCCAGATAATTCACACTCCTGTTACTTAGGATTTCAAAATGTTCCGTGACAGATTTTCAGTTCTACTCCTACCCTGTGAAGGAATTGGATTTGGTAACATAAACATTCAACAGCTCAGCTTGTGCATTAAACAACACTTCTAAATTTCCCATTTTCCCATCAGCAAAAAAGAGTAAGTGGTGAGAGAACTGTCAAAGCTTAGACAAAAAATAACTGGTTTCAAAAAATATTAAGCTGATACTCACTAAATACATCTATGCTAATTTGCCCAGTAATTATTACACAATGTTTCTATTTGGTAAGCAGTGGATGTACAACACTGGCATCTACCACTTTCTTTTAAACAGTACAAAGCTTACAGGGATACACAAAATAAGTCTGGCAGCTATCTTTTTTTGCCAGTTTAATCTAGCCAGCTCATTTCATCAAAGTATTTCTCGTTTTCCAGTATATTACTGTTCAAGGTCATTAAGGACTGGATGATTGGCAATGGGACCAAAAGAACTCTTCTGGAAGTAGGTATGAACAGACACTGAGCAAGTTCCTGCAATATTTGAAGAACGAGTCATGAATTCAGAGTCAAGGATAGGGGCAATTCTTTTGACTGTGCAGCTAGCTTCATGCAATCTAGTAACTGACAGCAATGAGCTTCTTTTTTGCAAGTACGAATATAATCATGCTTCCCACCTCTGCAAATAAACATACAGAGAACAAAAATACCATAACTAATTTTATTTATAGTGTTATCTCAGATGTAACTTTCAATAAAAGATGGAATGTTAATTATATGTACATGTTCCTGTATTTTTTCATTATATTATGTGTAAGTATTTCTGAATTTATAGCGGGTAGAGTTTAATAACAGTATTTTTAAACAGCAAAAGATGCAAAGATGAAAATGCAGAGTTTTTTAAAGGAAGAGGTCACTTTCCAGTGGAGAGGTACAAACTGTACCTACTAGATGCCGAACAAAACATTTCTGGCTAAAATTCTCATTGAAGGGAGCATTAGTTCCACCGCAGACTGTTTCCATGAGCATTTGTTACTCAAGTTATTTATTCTTCCACATGTGGCTTTTGGAAAACAGACTGTCTTCAGTCTTGATTAAAATCACAAGTATTAGTGCAGAATCTTGGACAGCACAGAAAGGTTCTGAAATTTTTGTCTTTCGGCTTACTCATGTTTTGAATTTAGATAACAGTTTAATATTTACACAATGAAGTACAGAATACTGCATGTACTGCATTTCCTCATATACAAAGATGTCCTTTCTGAGTAAGTTTGGATTGTCCCTTTATTGAGGGATAGGCTTTAGCCACACATTTTTCATCAGTTTAGGGCTTAAATCCTAGCTGCAAAGAAAACATGAAGGGTATAAATGATAAGCCGAATTTCAAATATTTTTCATCAGAAGCCTTCAGGTACCTCGTCTCATGTTTAAGAACAAATAAAACAGAAAAATCTCTACTACTGTCTTTACTTGTAACAAACAGTCAAGCTTCTAAATAGGTGTAACTGTAATTAAGGCAAAAACATAGCAATTTTCATCAACAGGGAAACAAAAAGAACAAAATACCTAATTATGAAGTGTTGCTGCTACTTGTATTATGAATCTCACATAAACAAGAGAGTTAATCTAGATCTGCTCTGAAGAACTGATAAGCCTGGTAAGAACTGACCAAGATGTGAAAGAAGCAAATGTGATACGTAGTTTGGTCAAAAGCTTTAGAACAAAACTCAGTTTGACTCTACACAACAGCTTACATAACATGGCAGCTCCATTTCCGTGTGGCACTGCACACTGCAACTGGTTTTGACTTCCCTTGGGAAGTCAGTTTTCCTGACACACTGAAGAATGGGCTACTTTGTGAAAAGCCACCAAGGAGGGGGAATTTTCTCAGTCCACAGTGAAGTTAGATCTCCCTTTAGGGCCACAAACCATCAATGAAATATCCAGTTGAATTATCTGAGAACTGACTGTCAGCATTGACCACATGGGGAATTCTGACCATTGAAGCTAGCTTTCCTACTTCTCCAGCCTAAACTTTCAGTTCTTACTGCTTTGGACACCTTTCTGATTTAAGGAAAATGTCTACAGTTATCAGGATCAACACAACAATTTGATATATCTCAGAGAAAGTACCCTCCTGCATCCTAACTTGGACAACAGGGTAGACCTAAGTCATTGTAGCAAGTCATCCAGTTTGCTCAATTTGACTTTGTCTATGGAGGAAGAGCAAAAGGCAAAAGTTCTGGCATTTCTTGTCATACTTCTACTCCCAGTAACTCTTAGATTTTTTTGGCTTTCATTAACATTTCTTAATTAGGAAACATCTGACTACTATTTTAACAAAAAAGAATTCTGAAAGGGAAGAGAAGTATCACACAGAAAAGAAAAAAGTAATGAAATTATGTATTCATTCTTCGCCACTGAGAAGTCATCCTCAAGAAAAAACATATTTTGGTAGCTGAATTCAAAACAAACTCTTAGTGCATTGGACGTAGCACTGCTTTCAAATGTATTTTTTTTTTGAAACATATTTTCATTGACTCAACCAAATCTTTCGTACTGACACACAAGTAGATGACTCATCCTTCTTTCTAAAGAGTCACAAACACTAAGTCATACGCATTGCATTTTCTGGCACATGCACATAGTCACTCCCTGTCATCTTGCTACATAGAATGGTTAGATCAGGTATATATTTTCTTTCAATACTGCCATTTAAAGCTGTAGCAATGGTAAAATCTATGCAACCACATGTGAGTTGGCTGGTGATCATTTTCACTTGGTTGAAAGGAAAGGCCAGTATCTATTTACTCAGAATGGAGGTTACTCCAGTTAGGCCATTAACTTAAGTGCCAGAGGGGCTACGCTTGCTCTTGCTGCCCTCTGTTGAAGCCCAGCTGAGCAGGAGGGTTCACTGCATGCATATTACAACCAAAAACTGTTCAAGATTTCCTCTACACACACTGTACTTACTCCCAACAAGCTTGTTTGCAGTAAGTGAGATATTAATTAAATGACATGCTTAAGAGAGCAAGTATACCTGCTCTGTTTGAGCTCAGATAAGAGTTTAAAATAGGTTCTTCCACTTTTTTCCCATCTGGAGAAGTCAAGCTTCATTTTACAGAGACTGAAAATCCTCCTATAGAAACTACATGGCTAACTAAAAGGATACAGTTTTCCAATACAGTCCATTGCTTTAAAATTCTACACAAGATATATTGTTCATTATCTAAATATGAGTAATTATTTTTTATAAAAAAAAACAAACAAAAAAACCTTCTGTTGCTTGAAAGCACAAACTACTACTAAAAATTAGTAGCCTGCTAAAGAGGCCATTGTCTACATGTAAAATCTCAAGATATTCAGAAGGCAATCCTAGAAACAAAAAGCAGCAAGAGGACAGTATACAAAAGGGAACAGCAGAACCTGTAAGACACTGTAAACCAGCAGGAAATTAGGACATTCACAGGCAACCTCTATTTCTTTTGACAAATTCAAACTGAGTCCTATGGCAGCCTGCTAGCCTGTCAACAACTCCACAGCATGAGCTGTGAGTGCGACACCACCGTCACCTGGGGCTGAAGTACCCCTGCTCTCTGTGACTGCCATTCCTTTACTACAGGACAGACCAGTCTACTCCTCCTCCTTTCACAACTGTTTCACATTTTACCCCACCTCATTGATGAGGTTGATTTTTAGATTTTATAAATGGCCAGAAGCATGTTATAGTTCGGCTTCACATTAACTGATGACATGTGCCCATGACTGTAGCACGCTTTAAAACCTCCATTTTCATTCCCCCTTATTGGTACCAATACTGTGATTAAGTATGCTCAAGAGGTGGGGAAGAAGGAAAAAAAAAATGAAAAAAAAGTTTTATTTGTTTCTTCTGTTTGTATTTTTTTATCTTTCAGTGCTCCTACTGCAGATAATATAATTTATGACGGTAACATATATACTATATAGTTTTCTTACATTGAGAATAATGTAATTTTTCCATTTTTCTTTCTCACTGGCTGCAATTCATCACACTACACATAATTCTTCATATGGCAAATAAACGAAATTATAACCGCTCACAATATTAGAAGACATGTTGACTAGATATTGAATTGATATTTTTACCAATATTACAGTTCTGCATATTATTGTCTGCAAAAACATTTAACATATTTGTTATGTTTAACATAACAAGTTGCAGTGTTTTGGCTACCAGCAGGTGCCATCCATATGTACCTCAAATCAACACAACTAATGACAGTAACTTAGTGAAAATTATTGGCATATGTTGCTTCTATAATGTCTGGCAATAAATGACCCAAATTCCAAAGGAATTTATGTACCTACTAGCGTTTGTGAACCTGGATCTCTGTTTATAAAATAACAGTTATTTTATAAATAAAAATACCACAATGAACTGAATCTCTTTTTAAAACCAGTCATTAGAAATTGACTGTAATAGTCAATAGTCAATAGACTGATTAGTTCTCACATATGAAAAGAGGAAATCATCCTTTGGACTAGATGGAGTTTGACCCATGGAAAACCATACATAAACACCAGAGGTATGCAATGCAGCTTCAGGAGAACTATTTTGGCTTTGTGATGAGAAGTGTCATTGAGTCTAGCCAGTTCAGTCTCAGAGACTAAAATCTGTGGCCATCAGGGCTAACAATGTGGCATGAAACTCATAGTACCGTATACTTATGGCTTGACTAACACAGTTGATGATTGCTTGATTCTTAGTTATTAACCTATTGATTGTCTAGTAGTTAAGTACAAATAAATGCTTTCTGAAATTTTGAATTTGGTGTTTTGGTTTCCCCGAATACTGCTCTTACAGGGGTCCACAAATCCAACAACTATTTCAACATATTAGTATAATGGATTTCCCAATGAACAGGAATAAACAGTAATAGCTGAAGAAAGTTCAGAATGCAAAAATAAAAGAAGACAGTTTATTGGAGTTCCACATACACACTGCAGATCTTACCATCTGATTAAATTAGCATCAATTTCTGAAACAAAAGGGTATTCCCAAAGACATCCCTGAATGCATAAAACAAGGGAGCGTAAGAGAAAAAACATGGGGTAATTCTATTTTTCCTTTCTACAGTTCAGTCCAACAATTTACTGAAAGAAAAGTCATGTTATGCTTTGACATCAAGGAGTCTTAGAAAAAAACCCGTAAGTTACATCTTTTTCAGAAGAATTCTGGACAACATCACATACTGCTATGGCATTACTCTGCCATTGCAATCTGGCTATATAACCAGTATAATAAGTGTTGATAGCAATGTTTTGAGTCATGGAAGTTCACAAATCTTAATTGCCATGGGTACACAAAGAGGCACCTCTGTAGTATGGACACCCTCTTTGGCTTGCCTAGATGAGGTCTCCAACGGCTAGACCTGAACAGCCTCCAGGGTCACACAGCATTTCTGCTGGGATTAATGTAAAAATGGACATTATGTCTGACTCAACACACTCTTTGCAGAATGACTGTGCCTTTGGGAAGTAGCTAGACAAATGTCATCATAATACATGGACTGTATACGGACATGGTGTAATATTGAGAGAAAGCGGGTTACACAATGCATGGGTTTATACAGTTCATGAAGTTTAACCTCAACTGCTGCTATGCATGTTAATCAGATATTCAGTCTCCAATTGAAATCAGCACTAATTGGGAAGTGTTATTACTGCAGTGTAGGCTTGCTCGGGCAACTGCCTGACATTAATTATTCTTTGCTGGAATTTAAACAAAAAATGTAAAAAATGCATGAGTAATATCGGTTTTGATTAGTGTCATACACTGTTAAATTAATGAGGACTATAATGAGCCTTTATTCATAGATACTTACAAAATAAACCACTGTTTTGCTGAATTCATTACTGTTTCCCAAATTTGCTGCTACCCTCAAAGCTAGGAAACTTTTCAGTTATAGGAAATCTAGTTACTTCGCTCCTACTAAATTATTTAAGCCCAAGAGAACGATATATATTGTGATCTGGGGACAAATATCTTCAGATTTCCATTTTTCCTGGAATGGAAATAAATTTTGTGCAGATTCTGAAGTATTAACAGCAGTTTTAATAATTTTGTTGAGCACTGTGGTGCTCCCACTTTAAAGCTCTTCTGTATGGGGACAGATATTTTAATAGAACCTGTTGTGATAGGACAAGGGGTAATGGTTTTAAAATAGAGGGAGGTAGATTCAGACATAAGGAAAAAAATTTTCACAATGAGGGTGGCAGAACACTGGAACAGGTCGCCCAGAGAGGTGGTAGATGCCCCATCCCTGGAAACATTCAAGGCCAGGTTGGATGGGGCTCTGAGCAACCTGATCTAGTTGAAGGTGTCCCTGCTCCTTGCAGGGGGGTTGGACTAGATGACTTTTAAAGGTCCCTTCCAATCCAAAGCATTCTATGATTCTATACCACTGGAGCAATGTGAATGCAAGTCTCATGCTAGAGGAAGTTCTGCCATGAGAGTCCAAGATGAAACCTTCAGGCTACACAGTCTGAAAATAGTTTGAAATCCCACAAATATCCTTTTGTTATCCTATCAAATTGACAAATGGAAAAATGGGGACAATGCTCAGTAAGTCTCAAACATCCTCACTTCACTGAACTTTCATGTGCTGTACTTCTAAATAAATTTTGTGAGAACTTGAACAGAAATATTCAAAATAGACTTCATACTCAGTATTTTTCAGTTCTACTCAAAACATTAGAAATTTGTGTAACAACAAATCAGAATTAATTTCTAGAATGCATAAAATTATCTTAAATGTAATAAATAAAAGAGAAAAATGAGTTGATAAAATGTTTCACTAGAAACATGATTGTTTCCTCTTTTAAAATCATGTTTATGTGCTTTTAATTAGCTCAAATTAATGTACAATAAATTGAAAAGATATTAGTAATCAAATGTGCATTTTAAAAATTTAATAAGTGTTTTGACTAATAGCTTGCTATTCATTCAAACAGCTGCTCTCTATCCTGTGTTTCTTCATTCATTGACATTGAGAGCTTCAGTAAAAACTAACATTTTGAGTTGACTGCATATAATTTAAAACACAGATATTTAAATGCATAGGAACCAAACCTTTTGCAATAATCTACCTTATGTTAATTAAGTCCTCCTGAAAAGGACTATAACATTTATGATAAAAGCTCACAATTTTCAAGACAGAATGGTCTGTATATGTTGCTTCGGCTAAAAAATAATGCTGGGTATACATCTACCTGGATGGCCATGGGAGTATATAGTGCTCCAAACTCTTAGAGTATCTTTCTCTACACAGCTAAGTATAATTTCAAGACCTCTTTAACGTCTGTGTGGTTTCACATCCATGCAGAAAGCATGGTAAGGCTCATTTCACTGAAAGTGGAAAGCAGATAACTTGGCACTGTAAAAGAACAGAATTACTGTTCTGTAACACAGCATGTAAATCTCATGCCATAGGTTAAGATAGTAACTGTGTTTAAACCAGAGTCTTGAGGACTAAGGGATGTGTCAGGAATGTGAAGGTCAGTTGCAGCTCTTGCAAAAGTGGCCACAAGATCCTGAGAAAAGTGAACAGGACAATTAAAAGAACTACAGTGCTGGTCTTGAGGAACACAAATTTAGTCTTGTTCAGGGATTCCTAGAGATATTCAAGACTCGAGTGGATAAGGCACTAAGCAACCTGATCTAATCTGACCCTGTATTAAGCTCCAGAGGTCCCCTCTAACTGCAACTATTCCATGATTCTGTGATATTTCTGACAGAATTATTTTAAGTAAGTGCTGCACGTTGCCTGTAAAATAAATCAGATTTCTAACTCACACTTAATGGGAACACATTTCTTGGAGTAAGACAGTTAATGTATTATATACCAGATAATTTTTAAAATAAAAATTATACTAAAGTTCCAGTTTCACCTGAATAATTGTTACAAGTCTGGAATATTTCAGATTTATGACAACAGAAGTAAGCCAAAGGTCTTCCTACATGCTAAATGTCAGTCTGCAAATAACCTCCATAATTTTACATGGATAAATAATTGATATGGGCACATTCAAGTAAGTTAGAGTAAGAAAACAATTATTTGGCTGTTCTCAAATAGGTAATTAATAAACTGGAGCTAGGAACAGGGAATAAACATGCCTGAGAACTCCTAAGACAATTCTAAATGTAGAGAGATGTATATTAAATCCTCTGGTTTCACATTCTGTGTAAGAACTATCCCAATAAACTCAAAATACAAATCCTATTTAGTACCAGAACCCGTTTTAAAACATTTTTAGTATTACTCCTCCTGTATGTGTAGCATTAGGCTGCTTCCAAACTACAAACCTGTGAACTAAATTAATGAATAATTTAAACAGATTTCTATTTTGTCATAAATCAAATCACTCTCTTGTGGATAGACCATGCTTTGCACCATGTTGTCATGTCTCATGACAACAGAATCCCACACACAAAGAAAGGCAACTGGCAGGGACAGATGCACGTATCACTCTGCCACGTTATGGACTCCAAAGTGGGATACGAAGACTGAACCAGCAGAACAAGGAGCTGGTCAGTCCCCCTCCTACAAGAGAAAAGGTAAGTAGTTCAGGTCTGCAGTATTTTTTAAAGATCTGTGCAGTCATAAGTGATGTCATGAGTGAACAGTGTTTAATTGCACATTGCACCATTCACTAGAAGAAGCTGGGGAGGCCTGGGATGAAGCTAGCAGGTGGCAGACACAGCACAAGCAGAAGAAAGCATTTATTCACCAAGTACTGAGCAAAGCTGTGGAACCCTTTGCCAACAGAAGATGCACATGCCAAAGCTGACCTGAATTTAAGGACCTGCTGAACAAGTTCATCCAAGAGACATTCACTAAAAGTTACTAAGCCCCAAAAGCCATTGGTAGATCAGAAAGTCCCTGAGTTGCAACTGCTGGAGACTGCAAGGCTGGGGGGCGGGAGGGAGATATGTTTGATCTGCTTATATATTTTTCCTTAATCTTCTGCTTTTGGACACTGCTGAAGACAGGATACTCAGCTCAACAGCCGTCACTTTCACCATAGGGCTTTTCTAAATTTGTAAAGGACTTTTCTATAATTGTAAAGGACTTTTCTATACTTGTAAACCTGTATACTTGTAAAGTTGCCTGTAGTTTTTAGCTATGAGGCCTGACCTGGTTTTAGCATGACATACCTTACTTCCATGTCCTTCAAATTACCCTCTAGGACTTTACATTGAGGGACCATATGTGTTTTTTTCAATACATGTATTTCAGGGCCCCAGCAAAATCCATCTTGGATACTGCATTCACTTTGACAAACATCTACCCTATCAGAATGTCTAACATTATCACTTTTTTTTTTAATTAATCAACAGCTCTTCCAGGCAAAAGACATTTTTTAAAAAAATGTATATTATTTTGAGGTTTTTAAATATCAGTAGTTTTCAATATACAGTGAACTGAAAATAAAAATTCACTACCGAATCTCCAATAACATACCACACTAACTAATTTTTACATTCTACAGTGATTTTGCTTAACAGAGGCAGGATTTCTAAACGTACATGACTCAAGAACATAGTCCTTTAAAAAAAAAAAAATCATAAGCTTAGCTTACTGTATAACAAGAAACTGTATAACAAGAAAATGACATCTTGGAATCTGAGTGAGTAATCCCAAATCTGTCATGCAAAACTCTCAGAAATTATAAATATGTATATTTGCATAACCATTTGAAAATTTTTTACTGTCCAGTACTGTGCCAACCTCCTTCTTGACAGCAAGATCTTAAAACCTGAAGTATTAAGCAGCTGAAAATTATAAACAGAGAAAACCCTAAGTTGCCTATGCAATCGTTCTCACCCTTAAATTGCCTCAAATATGGTATCTGAGTATCTGTTCTAGTCAATAATCATTCAGAGAGAATGAGGCTATGAAAGGTTTGTTTCATTCACTGTATGAGTTCTAACAAATTAGTATTACCTATTATGAGACTTTGAAGAATATAATTATAAATTCCAACTGTTTGTGCCAACCTCTCTTGAAGACAAACTTCCTTACAGCTACTAATTGGCAATATCAAAGTGCTTCTGAGGAAAGCAAACTCACTTTTACACAAAAGCACTCTCATCCTCAAGAAACCACCTACGTGTCACAGTGATCATCATTCAGTAGAAAATAAATATATAGCCTGCCAGTATTTTAATTTCTGTAAGAAAGAGCCCATCAATATGCAACAGCCAAACAAAGAAGCTGAAGAAAAGAAGGAACCAAAGACAGTTTTAATTGTTTGGAAAATACTACAGTTGAGGAAGATCTCCTAGGGGCAGTGTGATATCTTTCTGACAGAAAAATCCACTAGCTCCGTAAGGAGAGTTTACTTACAGATACGGTGCTACAACTTTATATTATAGGTGTTTAATTGACCTTTATTAGTATTAGCATTTGCTAGTATTCCTCTGGTATCTAAAGACTTCAGTCAAACACTACAACCATGTTTTACTATGCTCAGAACATGTGCACAAAAAGTAATGATCGTTGTTCTGAAGTGCGCAAAATCTAATTTCAGGGAACATGCGAGTTTCCCACTGGCTTGCCTTCTTTGACGAAAGCATTATGTTCCTGAAGGCCGAGTTTTGGCTTTATGTTTCTGTCAGCACTGAGAAGCCTGCAACTAAGAAGCATACGGGGATGATGAGGATGATGATTGCAAGCTAGATGCATCAAGGATCCTATCTCAATAACTGCAGGAAATCAGGATGTTTTTTCTTGGATAGGAACTGTTGTGGTTTTGTTTAGTGAGGGGGGGCCTAAGGTGGAAGCTTCTGTAGGAAACTGCTAGAAGTCGCTCCCCTTTGTTTAGTGGACTCGGCCGGGCCTAGGGCGGACCTGCTGCTGGCCAAGGCCGAGCCGATTGGTAGCAGA
>JAAGAY010004716.1:0-15289 GCA_011801015.1 Ardeotis arabs
GGCCTTCTGGGCCGCAAGGGCGCATTGCTGGCTCATGTTGAGCTTCTCGTCCACCAGCACTCCCAAGTCCTTCTCCTCAGGGCTGCTCTCCATCCATTCTCCGCCCAGCCTGTATTTGTGCCTGGGATTGCCACGACCCATGTGCAGGACCTTGCACTTGGCCTGGTTGAACTTCATGAGTCTGGCACAGGCCCACCTCTCCAGCCTGTCCAGGTCCCTCTGGATAGCATCCCTTCCTTCCAGCGTGTCGATGGCACCACACAGCTTGGTGTCATTGGTGAACTTGCTGAGGGTGCACTCTATCCCACTGTCCATGTCACCAGCAAAGATGTTGAACAGGGCCCAACATGGACCCCTGAGGGACACCACTCGTGACCGGTCTCCACTTGGACATTGCGCCGTTGACCACCACTCTCTGAGTCCGGCCATCCAGCCAACTCCTTATCCAGCGAGTGATCCATCCATCAAAGCCATGTCTCTCTAGTTTAGAGAGAAGGATGTCGCGCGGGACAGTGTCAAATGTTTTGCACAAGTCCAGGGCGATGATATCCGTTGCTCGTCCCTTGTCCACCGATGCTGTCACCCCATCATAGAAGGCCACCAAATTGGTCAGGCACGATCTGCCCTTGGTGAAGCCATGTTGGCTGTCACCAACCACCTTCTTGCTCTCCAATGAATGACCGTGTTTGTCTCAGGATGTTTTCCCATGTTAGGCACTGGCAGCACTAGAAAAGGATTTGTGAAACATTACCTGCTTAGGAAGGGAGGGTATACATTAAGTGAGTTGTCAGTGAGAGGCCTCATGGCTGCTTATATGAATACAAGGCAATGTGGAGGTTGCTTTGATTTGATGCAACCAATGATAGTTAAAAGCAGATTTCTTACAAACAGGAGACTACGCACAGCATTGCATCCTTCAGTAACACCCTATTCAGTTACTCTAGTTCTCATCCTGAATCCCAAATGTAATCTATTTTCTGTGTACTTCTGCATGGTTAGAATCTAAGAGGAGATATCTGGCCCCTGGCATCTTCAGGAACTTTTAAATGTTAATGTGAGCTAGTCACAGGACCCAAATCTGCAACTGATCCCTAGGACAGACATCTGTATCCATGTGAAGACAAAATCATCAGCTGAGATGAGCACTTATGTGTTTGAGGAAATACCTGTGCAAACCAGTTTGCAGGGACTATTGCAAAACTGAAGGTGTGAGACTAGCTTCCCCAAGTATGGTCAGAATTGGACTTGAAGCTTTATTGGATCAATCTTTCCCTACCACTTCAAGTTACCTAAATTACTACAACTCTGAATTGTTCAGGGAAGCCCTCTGAGAACTAGTCTGCTTAGATAAGGCTTTGAAGAGTGACCAAAAACAGTGAGTGCCTTCATGTAGATGTTTTCAACACACCTCAAGCAGAGTACCCAAGCGCTCTGACCACTTTCAAAAGTCCACAGCATGACTTGCAATGTGCATGGCCTCTTCCAGTGCAGTAAGTTACCTGGCTGCAATAACAACACCCAAAGAAATTCAGTTGCCTTTCCCAAAATGCCCCAGTAGGCACTACTGCTGCTTTTTTCAGGTCATAAACCTATCTATTTGCCAAGTTCCCCTCCTTTAGAGGGATTCATGCTCTCTAACATTTCCTTTCTCCCAACTTTCTGCTAAACTACTATTTTTTTAAAAAAACATTTTCAGCAAAAAAGTATTAAATGATGGACCAGAAGCAGGGAAGAAGAGGGTACCAAACAAAATATACCTTCCCAAAGGAAGGAAGGAAGATTTCTAATGAGAGAAATGTGAGCCAGAACTACTATTGCTGGAAGACTATGATAGCAATGATGATAAAACATATGGATGTTGCTAAGTATCAAGACGAGCAACCAAATCTACTTCTAAAGATGGGTCTTTGCAAAGCCACAAGCCTCTACCAGCAGTAAAACCAGGGTTGCCATTTGGAAATGGTATCAGTAGGCTGGTCTGATGTATACTGGAACTACTGACAATCAGTTGGTCTGACCTCATCCATATCAAAGAGAGCTAATTCTTCCCAGCAATTCTAACATGGAAAGAAACAGCTCATTGCTGACATGGAATATATCTCAAGTCAAATGCTTTAGAGTACACCAATCTTTTTAACAATAAAGGTAAAAGAATCGAAACATTTTTAAAG
This sequence comes from Ardeotis arabs, assembly GCA_011801015.1. Taxonomy (NCBI): domain Eukaryota; kingdom Metazoa; phylum Chordata; class Aves; order Otidiformes; family Otididae; genus Ardeotis; species Ardeotis arabs. Next base: position 2,172 of record JAAGAY010004716.1, read on the forward strand.
ATTATTTTTCCAGGTGTTTTATTCTCACAGATAATAAAGCTACGCGGCATTCAGCATGTCAAGGCATGGGAGCCTGACTTTTCAGGGAGAATGCTCCACGACTAGCTTCAGTTATCTTCAGTCAGTTTAACACTCACAAGTTTTGACAAAAAGAGAGAAAAGGCTTTTGACAGTCAAATCTTGATTACTAAAGCAACAATCAAAATTCATTGCAGAGTAAGCTCTGGTTGGATTGCTAGGGCTCTGAGATTTATTCTCATTCTATTCATCTAGTATCATTACTGGAGAAGACTCTGTAAGACAGTTTTATGCAAGGCTGGCAGACTTGTCAAATTTCAAGAAAATTTTATTACTTGATTTTATTGTATAAACTTGGTGTCAACTTGTTTTTTTTTCTTAGCACATTTCCCACATCCCACTTGCATGGAACAAAGGTAGGATAAAGAGAAGTGAATACCTTGAATATTTTACCCATCATGATCAGGTAATCAGCCTTCTAGATATGGAGTTCATACTGATCTGGTGAATAAGAGGAGATGCTGAGCACACAGCAGACACCACACTGGAGAAATCCTTCATGCTGTCCTGCGGTATTAGCCAGCAAGCCATGTCAGCTAATGGCAGATTTTCACTGACAAATCTATCTTCAATAGGTATTTACTCAAGGAAGGTACTAGTAAGTATCAAAAGGAGTGCAAGTAAGTACTACAGTGGTATTTAATGATAAATTAACACTACTTTGTTCATAATGTCAGACAGTTCTCCTGTCTTCAGCAGCAGTGTGGGAGAGCCATAACTATTGCAACTAAAGCATTAAACATTTAACAGACAGACAACTAAACACAGTAAATATTTAATTCACCATAGGGGTAATTTGCATGGATTGAATAATTGCGGTCGAGATGTTTAACCTGTGTTACTATGGAGGTCATCACAGGGTTTGCAATCTGTTTTAAAAGGCAGAAAAAAAAATCTGGTAATCATAAGAAACATGAGAGTTCTTAATTTGCAGCCTTCTTAGAAATAAAAAATACATGTAGAAACATAAATCTAATTTAAAAATATGGAGATGAGCCCTTTTGGAAATCTACCTTACAAGTGTAAGGTCTTGCACCTGGGAAAACAAAATCCAGGAGTGCAGCACAGGCTGGGATTTACCCAGCTGGGGACCAGCTCTGTGGAAAGGGAGCTAGGGGTCCTGATGGACAACAAGCTCAAGATGAGTGAACAAGGTGTGGCTGCAGCAAAGAAAGCTGACAGAATGCTGGGTTGCATCAACAAGGACACCATCAGCAGAGATAGAGGGGTCACTATCCCACTCTACTCAGTACTTGTGAGGCTACACCTGGAGTACTGCATTCAGTTTTGGTCCCTGCTATGCAAAAATGATGTGGACAGGCTAGAGAGGGTCCAGAGAAGGGCTACAAAGATCATCAAAGGACTGGGAAGCCTGTCATATGAGGAAAGGCTGAGCGAACTGGGTTTGTTCAGCCTCGGGACAAGAAGATTTAGGAGAGACCTTATCACCATGTTCCAGTATTTAAATGGTGGCTACAAAGAAGATGGAGACTTTCTTTTTACAAGGAGTGACATGGAAAAGATGTGGGATAATGGGTACAAGTTACTCCTGGGGAGATTCCAGCTGGACAGAAGAGGAAAATGTTTCACATTGAGAACAATCAGCCATTGGAATAATCTCCTCAGGGAATTGGTTGATTCCCCAACATTAGACACTTAAGACTGGGCTGGACACGGTGCTGTGCCATCTTGCCTAGACCATGCTTTTGCCAAGAAAGGTTGGACTGGGTGATCCTTGAGGTCTCCTCCAACCTAGTATTCTATGATTCTATGATATGATTAATGCTGTCCTGCAACACATAATCCATATGTAATACAACATTTTAACTCTCTCTGGCAAAAGCAGGTCCAATTCTTTAACTCAGAAGCATCTGCCATTTTACTAATTCAGCAAGACAAGAGCTAATCCAAGAAGATCCAGCCCAGTGTTCAAAACCAGAGGTAAAACATCACCTTCTGGTCCCAGCCCTGTACTAGGACCTGAGCAGAGATGATTACACCCATCCATCCTAATACCCCTAAGTACAGCAGTGGGAGTGAGGGGTTCTCCGTTTGTCAGAGAACTGACCAGCATTCTCTCTTTGCAACGCCCTGTCTTCACAACATCCCTCTACAACAAGGGGCTTGAGTTTCTCCCAGAGAAACTGGGTCAGAGAGGAAATGCCTGGCTACTGCAGGCACAGTGGGAATGAAACTGTGACTTCCTCTCCCTTCCACAGCTCCAATCATTAAGTTAGTCATCACTGACCTTGGTGCTCTGCCTGGCATACTTCAAGGCAATGCAAAAAAAAATCTCCTTTTTCTTTCCGGGAAAGGCAACAGTTGGTGTTCCCAGCCTGCTAATTTCTCGTGTGCATAAGTCAAAAGGGTTATTGCTTCTTCCCACTCCTCCACTCCCTAACTACTGTTGACACTTTTGTCCTGCTGTTGCAAGGTTTCTCAGTTTGATCTTTGAACTCTGCATTAGAGCCAGCAGTTCCAGGCAGGATTTCCACCACCAAACACAACAGGACAGGCAATCAATGCAAAGCAATGCAAAAATACGTGTCAAGGTAAAACCAAGGCAGATGAGGTAGGCCCACCACAAAGGGCCTACCTGATCTCTGACACCTTAGCCTGTTCTGAAATTAGGGCAACTTTAAAAAGCTTGGAGTGAAAAAGAAGACCAGCCTGAAAGCAAAAGACTTCAGGGACTCACTTCTTTGCCCTGTGTCCCCTACCATTGATGCTGGTGTTTAACATTTGAGATTACATTATTTAAGGTTTTGTTCTCCTAGCCTGATGGTGATGGACTGCATTTCATTTATACTTATGTTGAGTACATTTTCTCAAACAGCAGCCCCAACTTTGAGGGATGACACAGATTCCTGTGGTGCTGGTAGTGCTGGTAGCCAGTTGCTTAACTCAGAACATCAATATAATATAAAAAAAAAAAGCAAAACAACATAACACCATGCAATATTATAAGCATTCTTTAAAAAAATTATTTACAGTTATCCTTTCTGCTACTTTAAAAGGCAATATTAAGTAAAAGAAAATACTGTGCTGAAGCAAGCAGTTGGGAGCCTCATACAGAGTTTCAGTGTTTCCCATTTTTTAAAATTCCAAGTGCTACCAGTGTCCTTGTAGCAGCACAGCATGTTAGCCTGGGCCTTTGATTTCCTTCCATCAGCAAAAGGAGAGGGGAAGAAGAATTACACTTCGTTATGCTTCTTTGAGGCACAGCCAACACCGAGTAGTTGGGTTCCCGAGACAGTAGCTCCAGTTCAGTTATTCGAAAGGTATGCTTATATTTAGCCTACTTTCCAGCCTGATTGATAGGCAACTCCCACTATTAGGAATCCCAATATAAAAGAAAATCTTTGTAATTCCAGTATTCAAGGACACTTGTGACAAACCTCCTCAATACAGAATTCTGAAGCACGAGCATGTGACAGTCTCAGAGTTCTATAAGTAACTCAATGTTCCCTCCTCTAGCTTCTAAATCCAAGGTTTGGGCTTATTTCTTTACAAACTTTGCTGGCTGTAGCCATGCACGACACTCATAAAAACACAGACACAAACATATACACTGAAATCCCTTGACATTTTGGTTTTCCACATCAAAGGCCGTATCATAAGCACATGAACATTTTAAGTTTTCTTTGGAACAGAGATTTGATTGCTTTTGTAATCAGCAAGGGACAGCCTTTTCTGTGTTGGGAAAGAAAATTCCAGTTCCAGTTGGATTTCTTTACATTTTTTTCATCTTGCTAGCAAAGATCTGTATATAGGCATTTAGACTGAAAGTATATTATTGTCCTCCTAATGTGGTAGTGAACATTGAGGGTAGTGATCAGAGGTGGAAACCAAATGGGTTGCAATGAGAGAAAGTTGCATTGTGCCTGCACTGGTATGTCCTCATCCAGCCACCCCAACAGACGGTAAAGTTAATTGATTCTGTCATGGTGACGGGCTTCCATACGAGTTATCCACTGCTTTGGTGGATATTTATAAGAAAAGTGTCTAGCTCATGAATTATTCTCTCTCATTTTCCTGTTCTCCAGTCTCCCTTGTTTTTCTGCAGACCTGGAACAATATATGTATTTCTTTGATTCCACTTTGCAGAAACTACTGGATTAGGATTATGTCCCAAACTGTGTTAGAACATCCATCACCTTGGCAGCTAGGTGATCCACACACTGACAGCAGTAAGCACCCCTTATCCTTAGGGAATGATAAACCCTGCCAGATGAGTGAGTGTAAACCAAGGATCTACAGACAGGTTTGTGAGCTACATAAAAACACATCAGGGATTTTGCAGCATGCAGGAAGGGTGTGTGACAAGTCCAGGCTAAGTCAACAGTACACAAGACCTGGAGACTCAGTGTTGCAATGCTATCTCTGCAAAACCATAGCTGACCTTGGTGGCAAGCATAACACGTGCATAACATCAGAGCTCCACCCAAATGGGACAGCCAGATGTGACAAGTGCTTGCAGACCTCACAACACATGAAGAAAAACCATGTGTAAGTACAAAGTACTGTACCAGAGTGGGTTTTAACACACAATTAAGGATAGCATTCCCCTCAGTAATAAATGCATAGGGAAATTCAAGCTGAAAGAAAATTAAGCTGGTCAGGTATTAATTTTTAGAGAACTGATAACATACTTCTAAAAAAAAAAAAAGCAAGGAAAGCACTGAGGCTTTAATTTTCCTAAGTGACCTATTGACTTTAGATAAAATCAAGACTATAAAAATGATACAAAATCAGATTTTATTCTCTGGCTGCATTAAACAAAACAGAAGTGCAAGGACTGTGAAATTATTTTCAAATTGTTTGCTGACAAATACACAATATTTCAAGAAAAATAGTTTTGCTCCTGCCAAATTTTTACACTCATGCCATAATTTGAAAGGCTGGATGCACTAAGTAAAAGCAGGTTACCACAAACTGAGTTTTATGCACCCTAATCTGAAAGAGACAGAAGGAAAGGAAAGGAAGTCAAAGTCAAATATCTGACTGTTGACTTGGATAAAAATAAAGGGACTACTCTGGTTACAGTGCTTCATGGATCTTTCTAACTTTATTAATATTATAACTATCTGGTCTGTCCTCCTATAGATGAAGTCCAGGGAATTTTGCCTAGCAGTTCAGCCAGTGACTAGAACAGCTAAGCCTTTCAAGTCTGACTCAGTTCTTTTCAATTCTGACTTCTATTTATCCATTTTCTTCAACATATGCTTCCTCCTAATGTCCTGGTTTCAGCTAAACCACCACACCTAAACACCAGGAAAAAAAAAAAAGTTTTATTTCTTCCAGTTACAGCATCCTCTTATGTGAATTTCACAGACTATGCAAAAATGGTAAGAAGCTTGAAAGCTTTCCAGCCATACTTACAGGATTTCTCTGTCTTGATTATCTGATTTAGAAGTTTGAAAGAGAAGCATCTCCATCAGGCCACATGACAGAGTCTGGGACCTGCACGTAATCGAGGCCCTTTTCCTGTGACCTTTGAGACTTGAATGCCAATCTGGTTCAAATGGCCTTGGTTTAGCTGATAAAATTGAGGATGCAGGTATAAGGGGAATGAACGTCAAGGAAACCAACTTAGGGATATGACCTGTGTTTTGAAAAGGTGGTGGGAAATCCCATGTGTCCTCAGTAAGGTTTTGGAAAGCTAGAGTCTGCAGTGACTTACAGCATCTCACAATGTAAGCACTGTTAGAGATCCCAAATTAGAGGAGCACTGCTTGACGTGGTGCTGCTGGCTCCTGGCATTCAGCAGAGAGAGGCAGATCCCTTCAAATGGTGATTCATCTGAGGACTGAAAGCTATGTGCAGCCACAAGCAAATTCTAAGGCACCTAAGGTCTGAGCGAGAATCTGGGCCATGTGAATGCTACTTTTATCCTTCCAAAATACTTGGTTTTACATACATCATAGGGGCAAAGTAGCGACACTCTACCTTCTCCATCAGTATATGATACCCAAGTACAAGAAACATTGTGACAAAAAGGAGGTGTATGTATGACCTGCCACATCCTTATTTGTGTTTTCAAGTGAAAACATGATTTAGGAACCAGAACTGCAGCCCAGTCTGCAGATGATGGTACTGTAAAAATACTGACAGAGACATTTGGAAAACTATTCCTGCACACTTCTTGTTTGGACATGACAAAATGATTTGCACAGACATATCTTCACTTGTCTATTTGAGAAAGTCACATCACATCTTTCAACAGCCCTGGAAGATCATTTTTTGCCAGCAGCATCATTGTAGTGCTGGTCTCAGCGCACAGACAGCACTTCACTTGCTTAAAAACCTTGCAAACGCAATAACATGCAATTCACCACAGAAAACCTCTAAAAAACCTATGTATTTTCTAGACAAATTATTGTTTACTGTTCACTGCAGAGACTAAATTCTTTCAATGTAGAGATATAACTCAAGGCCAAAGTATCTTCCACAGAACTATCAATTTCTGAACTTCCAATAAATTGTTCTATTTAATCCTGGAATGGGAATATTGCTTTTACTAGCTTGGCTTTTATGCATTCATGAGTATATTTTTAGCTGGTGTAAATTGTCATAGCAACATTTCTCCCATGAAATCTGGATCTCCTCCCTCCTCTTTCCCTCTTATGTCAGATAAAGACACAAGGCAGATTTTACCACACGTGCCAGCATTTTTTACTGTACCATTATACAATCACAGCACATCATGCATCACATTCACATTACTAGTTAAAGTGCAATGGCTTTCCTGCAAAATCAGTAAATGTTTTTTTATAAATGCAGCTTGATCCAGGCTCTATGCTCCTTTCTAGCTAATTGTGGACAGGACCTGCACTAGTTCTTCTGCACTCTCCTAGTTTTTGCTCTAGGCTGGGTAAGAGTAGATCTACATCAGAGGAAGGTGTTATCACAGATCCTGAGCAAGATTTGAACTAGCTCCAGCACTGAAAACTGTGTACCTCCTATAAAACCTGCTCAGGACCCACATTGTGTCCCCCCAACCATCAAAAACTCAACTAGCTAGAGTCACACCTTTCAATGTGGCATGTTGATATCATTTGGCAGAGCCATTAATGTGGGGGTATTTAACATTATAGAATCATAGAATAGTTTGGGTTAGAACGGACCTTTAAAGGCCACCTAGTCCAACACCCCTGCAAGAAGCAGCGACGTCTCCAACTAGATCACGTTGCTCAGAGCACTGTCCAACCTGGCCTCTAATGTTTCTAGGGATGGGGCATCCACCACCTCTCTGGGCAACCTGTTCCAGTGTTCTACCACTCTCATTGCAAAAAATTTCTTCCTTATATCAAGTTTTAATCTGCCTCCCTCTATTTTAAAACCATACCCCTAGTCCTGTTGCAATAGGTCCTACTAAAGATCTTTTCCCCATCTTTCTTGTAGGCCCCCTGGAAGACCGCTATCAGGTCTCCCCAGAGCCTCCTCTTCTCCAGGCTGAACAGCTCCAACTCTCTCAGCTTATCCTCATAGGAGAGGTGTTCCAGCCCTCTTATCATCTTCATGGCCCTCCTCTGCACTCACTCCAACAGGTCCATATCCTTTTGTTGGGGGCTCCAGAGCTGGATGCAGAACTCCAAGTGGGGTCTCATGAGAGCAGAGTAGAGACCTCCTTTAACCTGCTGGCCATGCTTCTTTTGATGCAGCCCAGGATGCAGTTGCCTTTCTGGTATGCAAGTGCACATTGCCAGCTCATGTTGAGGTTCTCGTCCACCAGCAATCCTAAGTCCTTCTCCTCAGGGCGGCTCTCAATCCATTCTCCAACTAGCCTGTATTTGTGCTTTGGATTGCCATGACCCATGTGCAGGACCTTACACTTGGCCTTGTTGAACTTGATGAGGTTTGTACAGGCCCACCTCTTCAGCCCCTGAAGGTCCTTCTGGATGGTATCCCTTCCCTCCAGTGTGTTGACCAGACCACACAGCTTGGTGTCATCAGCGAACTTGCTGAGGGTGTACTTTATCCCACTGTCCATGTCGCCGACAAAGATGTTGAACAGGGCCAGTCCCAACCCCTGAGGAACACCACTTGTCACTGGTCTCCACTTGGACATTGAGCCGTTGAACACAACTCTCTGAGTGTGGCCATCCAGCCAATTTCTTATCCACTGAGTGCTCCATCCATCAAACCCATGTCTCACCAGTTTAGAGACAAGAGTGTTGTGTGGGACAGTGTCAAATGCTTTACAAAAGTCCAGGCAGATGATGTCAGCTGGTCGTGCCTTGTCCATTGATGCTGTAACCCCGTCATAGAAGGCCACCAAGTTTGTCAGGCACAATTTGCCCTTAGTGAAGCCGTGTTGGCTGTCACCAATGACCTCCTTATTTTCCATGTGCCTTAGCATGGTTTCCAGGAGAATCTGCTCCATGACCTTGCCAGGCACAGAGGTGAGGCTGACTGGCCTGTAGTTCCCTGTGTCCTCCTTTTTTCCTTTTTTAAAAATGGGGGTTATGTTTCCCCTTTTCCAGTCAGTGGGAATCTCACTGAACTACCATGATTTTTGAAATATGATGGACAACAACTTAACAACTTAATCTGCCAGTTTCCTCAGCACGGGTGGATGCATCTCATCAGGGTCCATGGACGTGTGCCCTTTCAGGTTCCTTAGATGGTTCCAGACCTGCTCTTCTGCTACAGTGGCCAGTTCTTCATTCTCCCAGTTTCTGCTTTTGTCTTCTGCTGGTTGAGCAATGTGGCTAGAGCCCTCGCCACAACTGAGGCAAAAAAAGTCGTTGAATACCTCAGCCTTCTCCATGTCCCAGGTAACCAGGTCTCCTGTTTCCTTCTGGAGAGGGCCCACATTGTCCCTGGTCTTCCTTTTATCCCTGATGTAGCTAAAGAAGCTTTTCTTATTGCCCTTGATGTCCCTGGTCAGATTTAATTCTGTCAGGGCTTTAGCTTTCCTTACTTGATCCCTGGCTGCTCAGACAATCTCTCTGTAATCTTCCCAGGCTACCTGTCCTTGCTTCCACCCTCTGTAGGCTTCCTTTTTGTTTTTCAGTTGGTCCAGGACCTCCTTGTTCATCCATGCAGGTCTCCTCGCATTTTTACCCAACTTACTCTTTGTTGGGATGCATTGCTCCAGAGCTTGGAGGAGGTGCTCCAGTGTGAACTGCCTTCCCCATTGATACTGGGGCGTGAGGAGTATAATAGATTTCTTAGTTTTCCTTCCTATATTTTTTTTAAATCTTCAAGGTTTCCTATGCATTCAGCTATTTTGTTGAAATTAATGTAAGGTAAGGATGACTAGTTTGCATTCTGTGGGTAACATCTAAATCTATAATGTGTTAAGAGTTTTACACTAAAATCCAAAAGAACCCTTCCTTGTGAGGGCAATAAAGAGCACAATGACTTTCTAAATTTGAATTGTGACTGAATCTGGAGATTTAAGAAAAGACTCCCAAAATACGGAAGTGTGGGAAAATTCCAGATCAAGTCCTATTTTTTATGTTAATTTTCAGAAATCTGGAAGGAACTTGCTGGCTTAGCAAGTTTCAAATGGTAAAAAGTTCCCTCATCTATTTGTACAGCTCACCAGGTAATATGGACAAGAACATATGCTTTCCTGCTATGGACTATTTGGAACACTTCTGCATGAACATCATCATAGCAGAAAGAGATGGGAGAGCTGGGGTTGAGTTGAATCAGGCAGGTTGAGTGTGAAACAGGTACTATGGCCAGATCTGAGAGAAGAGGGAGACAGAAGATCAGGTGTGCTTTATTTTAATATATAATTATTAATCCTTTCATTTACACACCAGTCATTCACAGCTCTAGTGAAAAAATGGTCCTGGCACCAAGGCAGCAATAGTCAGCTCAAAAAGAGAAAAAGAACAGGGGGGGTAGGTCACCTTGTCTTATTCCATCCCTGTTTGCAAACCCTTATAGCAAATCCAGAATCCAGTCATGCATAGACTTCAAAACTACTGTGGAATGACTGTATGATTATCGCGGAAAAGTATCCACCCCCAGAATCAGTGTGAACACCTGACTTCAAAGCCTCTGCAGAGAAGTCTATCCTGACTGAATTACAGTAGTGTATACTTTTTGCTGTTCTTCTAGCCTCTTCCTAAAACAAATATAAAAGAGAATTGCATTTTCACTATAATAAAAAATAAGTTGGATGCTTCCTAAACTAAGCTGTCCTTAACATTGTTGAGCACTCACCAGGATGGATAAGCAAAAGGACAGGGAGCCTGCTAACTCTACTGTTTCCTGGAAAAAATGATTTTGCAATGTAAGATCAGATTTAGACAGCTTACATCCCAAGTAACTTCAGTCAAAGTGCACATATAAGGCTGGGCAAAATATGTCTCCCCCTGCAGTGCGTAAAATACTGATGATGATTGTCAAGATGTAAAAGGCCAAGATCTTTAAGCTGCCTCACATGCTCATCCCCTGTCTGTCTTCCTCCCTCTCTTCTGTGTGTTTCAGCTTACAGATTTTTTTCTTTTTTACAGCTGTGTTACAGATCCAGGGTATATGTGAAAGAAAACAGCTTTACAATAAGTTAGTGTTCAGTGGAACAAAGAGGCTTGTTAGTCAATCTGTCTGTGTTGCTCTTGTGCGAAAGTCTGAAATCTAGAGTGATTGAAGGTCTAGATGCTATCTGCGTAAATCTATTTTTAAAATAGCTCAGCAGCCTTACGGCCGAGCAGCCCATCTGGAGTATGTCTTTTCACTGATGGTATACAAAGATTTGTTGAGCTTTTGACGTAAGAATAAATGACTTTAGAACTAAAAAGACTGTATCTTTGTGACAACTCAGCTGTCCCTAGAAAGATGCCTTCACTTTACAGCCTTGCTAGGGAAAGCAGGGCTAGCATGTGTGCTTCTGAAACTTGAGAGCATGTGGGACTGAGAAACAGCCTTTAGAGATCTAGCTAGATAGCTGCGACTGCAGCACCGCCATGGTGACTCCTTTGAGTAAGTAAGGCTTCATGATGTTCTCCTCCCCAGATCAAACACCTCTATGCTTTTCCTCCATAGCCAGCACTGCCATGTTATCAGTAAAAAAGGTGACTGCAAGCTGAAACACCTTGATGTATGTTGTCCATTAATATGTATAAAATCACTAATGCCACTAATTAATGAGTGTTTAAATGGCTTTCCTCAAAGCCCATCACAACCAATGAATAGTCACAATTGGTACTGAAGAAAAACTTTAAGAAAAAATAAACGTGAAAAAACTGGCTGCATTTCACAACAGCCTTACCTAATTCTTTCTCTTCTCTAGCAACCTCTGTCCATCGGAGAGGAACAGATACCAAATAGCACTGTTCTGACATTCAAGACCTGCAGTCCAAATAATGCACACTATGGAAATCCCTGTGCTTTAAGTGCATGGCTAAAGTACCTAAACACATGTCAAAGAACTTACTGGAATCCAAGCTGTAGGAGAAGAATAACATATACCAGCATATAACTGAGGAGCCTGCAGTGGCAGAGAGCTGACCCCTTCTCTTCTGGAGGAGCAAAGACTTTAACTTCAGGAATCCAACAAGTTGAAATTGATGTCACGCTCTTTCCCCAGAGACATGCTCACACTGCAGAAGTGGAAACGCAACTACAGTAGGTGTTCTGCAAGGAGTTTCTCTGATAACCCAGGTGCTGCAAACATGAGATCACAAAATACAATCTGAAAACAACAGACTAAAAAGCACATAGGGAAAAAAAACTCCAAGCTTCTATTGCTGCCCTACTAGTAGGTCTTGTAGTTCTGCCTACTGAACAGGAGAGCAAGTCAGAAATACGGAGAATGGATGTTTATGACAAGATGTATTTATCTGTAGTATACATCCCAGTTGTGGAACAGAGTGAGTACCTCTGCAATGAACTTCTACCAGCTACTAATACTTCTTAATCAATAAGCCACCATTTTAAAAACTCTTGTGCTACTTTCTGTGGTTTACACCTAAACAAAGCAAAAGAACACTGCAACACATGAAAGAAATATAACATTCTTGGAAAGAGTGTGAAATATTTGCATACCAAATAAGACTTTAACACTACCATCTGGTGACTGTGGCAGTGAGAATAACAAGTGTTTAATCTGAAGATCTCAAAGTGGTCATGCAAATCTAGTCCTTACAGTATTAATGCAGTAAATACGCAACACATTTTGAATAAGAGCAACTGTGTAGTCCTGTATTTTGTCTCCAGTGGTGGCAAATGTAAAGGGCTACTTGAAGAGATCTTATCAGCATGCACTTTCTGCAGCATATTGCTCAACTTCCCCAGCAACCATAGTTCAGGATGTATCTGAGGGCATCTCCCTGCCTGTTGTCCTAAGCAGCTGAGTGAAATAATCTTCTTCAGCTATAAAAGCATATTGTGTAAATTTTCTTATGATTAGGGTTTGCCAATGATAAAGTAAAAATCTAGATATGCCGGTAAAAACCATTCTGCATTAGTAAAGAATATTATTACACACAACTTCTGCTAGTTTGAGTAATCTGCAGTTGCCCTAAAAACCCATCATGTCAGAAGCCCAAGGACAGTGGAGAGAAACTTTGTTAAGCTGTTTGTAAGATGATGATAATGATGATGATTATGATATTATTGTATTGTTGTTGTTGTTGTTATTAATCTGGAAAATCTAATATTAACCCTTACAGAACATTGGTTTTACTATGAGAAGAACCAATTACATAGACACTTTCCAAAAACAGATTCTGAGGCTATTCAAGATTAATTTTTCCTTTTTTTTCTAAATGTGAGCATTAGTTCTAACTATATTAATTAAAAAAAAATAATTCATTGTTTATTCTGCTGAATGCATTAATTTTTAACTGCCTCCTTGTATCTATTTGTATTGTCTGTCACTGTGGACGAGAAGCTCAACATGAGCCGGCAATGCGCCCTTGCGGCCCAGAAGGCCAACCGCATCCTGGGCTGCATCAAGAGGAGCGAGGCCAGCAGGTCGAGGGAGGTGATTCTCCCCCTCTACTCTGCCCTGGTGAGACCCCACCTGGAGTACTGTGTCCAGTTCTGGAGCCCCCAACATAAGAAGGACATGGACC
>JAAGAY010004716.1:17923-29452 GCA_011801015.1 Ardeotis arabs
GGGACATTCTGCTACCAATCGGCTTGGCCTTGGCCAGCAGCAGGTCCGCCCTAGGCCCGGCCGAGTCCACTAAACAAAAGGGGAGCAACTTCTAGCAGTTTCCTACAGAAGCTTCCACCTTAGGCCCCCCCTCACTAAACAAAACCACAACACCATGTCACTACAAATAGAGGTACCTGAATGTGTTCCAATTAGAAGCCTCACAGGGTAGCTTTAAATCCAAGCCTAATCAGTGAGTCTGAGGTTGTACTCTGTCTCTGCCATGTCTTCCTCTTTTTGGCTTTTTTATCAGTCTAACTCATTAACACCCAGATTTAGGATTTTTTTCTAAGACAGTTACAATTTCCCGATAATACTCCCTTCCACCTTTAAATAATTGACTTCTACTGTCACTGATATCTTGACCTTAATTAGATTTTTTTTGCCTGGAAATTAAATACGAATTTCTTAGGAGTTACTAAATACTGTAGTGTGATTTCAAGTGAAGATGCTAGGCAATCAGCAGCTTACAAACTCAAAATATTTTTTCCTTTATCTTTACTTAAATAAAAAAAATATTTCCACTTGGTTTGATGTTATTCTCCCCCTCTCCATTTTTCACTCATTCTTCTGGTAACCTAAAATGACTATCACAGAGAACTGTTTCCTGGAAGGAATTTTTTAGCTCAACACAGCTGAGAGAATGGTGTTGTAAGCTATAGCATTATTCTTTACAGGTACACACAGAAAGCTGATCTACAGTTCCTAAGGGGATTGTATGAGCTGATCCTCGGTTGGAAAACAGGCACAAAATTGTGTAATTTACCACTGTCTTTCCAAGAAGGAAAAGAATTAATCCGCTGCTAGACACTCAAGAAATATCTAGTAATGTAAATCAAATTATATATTGTTATGTTAGCCCAAAAGAATTTAGAGGCAAAGTGACCAAAAATGAGTTTCAGGCACCCCAGTTACTGCAGCAGTAAGTAAAAGACAGTCTAGCTGCCTTGGGATTTTCAGTTCTTTAGAAATTAAGGAGGTTAAACTCCCTTGGAAGTTTATGAGAGTCCATGAGGTGAAGGAATTTGAAATTGCCCAAGAAGAACAGATGAGTGTGGATACCATTTCTATAGTAACACATTAAGAGCTAAAGATAATAATACAGAAAGGATGTGGTTTTGTTTTGATGGTAACAATCAGTCACATGGATGAGTATGTACCTAAGCTTTTATGTATTGTCAAATGACACACACATTTCTTCTTAATTATTACTCTAACTCGGAGTATCTGATGCTATAGTGTTTTTTTAAAGAGCCTCTTGCAAGTATAATAACACCAATGCATAATTCAGAGCCACATTAAAGGAGCTGGCATGATAACCTTGAACTTGCTGTGGAAAGCAGTAATTCAGTGCTCCTCAAATGAAGAAAATTAATTTCTGAGGAAAAGAGCAGAGTTACATAAGAACACAGAAAATAGGCAGAACACAGGGTGTAGATTAGGGTTAAATTCAGAAAGGTCAAAACAAAGATTTGTTATTGAACTGATTCATTATTCTTCCCCCTCTCAGTCCTATGATTTCCCTATTCTCTCAGTATACAACAGCTTTCCTTAAAAAAAAGAGTTATTTAATATACACTGGAGTCTTCACCATATTTAGACTGTATACAATTATTTTCCAGTTACTCTCCTAGGACTTGCAAAGCAACATATTCAGACAGATCCTAACTCTTGTTAATGAGAGGAAAAGTCTATTCAGAGGTTTCAAAGACTCAGAAAAAATTAGCAGTGGTTTCTAAAGATTAGATTCTTCTGATTTTGTGCATTTGCCAAGGCAGAAGTGTTTGGCAGACGCATAGAAAGTAGCCTGCATACCTCTAGTATTCAGTTCTGATATACTTGATCACCTTATTTTTTTCAAGGTTTTCAAAGATTGGATGGAGGCTAGGGTCTTGGGATTGTTCTGTTTAGGCAGGAATCATCTCCAAAGCCTGCTACTAGATCTTGAACCACGAGCTAGTGTGGGGTCAAAATGGCTGCAGTACTCCAGCCAATTTTGACAGTCTCAGCTTTCAAACTCCAGTAAAGTAAGTGGAACTTGAATGGGTTTAAGAACAACCAAAAGTAAAGATGCCCAGTATGGCACCAGAGCTGCTTTCAACACAAACATCTGAGGAAAGAAATTTAGCTGATCTAGGGATAACATAACAACATAACAACAGAAAAGACACTGTTTGAAAAGACCTTCTACTAAAGTAGATGCTAAAATCTCTATTGATTTTTGAAGTGAAAAAAAATTGGAGCACAGTTGAGTCCTTCTAAAAATCCTACCTGAGATGTCAATTAAAAATGCCATGCAACTGTTTGGCATACAGTCTGATCAGTAATGTATGCTTTCATTCCTTAAAATGGATGTTCAAACATCTCTTCACAAATTAGTAATCTATTTACTGCATGTTCCTTTCCACCTATTTTTTCAGTCCTTAGTGTTTGCTTTATAAAAAAAAATAAGAAGAAGTTGAAAGAGGACATAATTTTGAGGACCCAAATGTTTCATGCTGCAACCACAAAGCTAAGCACCTAAAATCTCCATCTGGTTCCCAGAAACTTCTGTCTGCCTTAAGTCCCTGCAGTTGGCAGAACAACGAATTCACTCCCTCAAAACATACTTTATTTCTACTTCCGATGATAACTCTTTTCAAATGCCAGTCCCTTGCCTACTATTTTTATGGCATAAACAGAAAACAGAATTATATGATATTTTAAGAAAATTACAACTGAAATGTTAAATGATTTAAGAGAAATTAAGTTTCAGACTTGGAAGCTTCTTTTCTCGTGATCTCATAAGAAGATTTAGTGTAAGCTTGTCTTTTTGTGTGAATTGCACTAAAAATTATAAAACCATTATCTGTATTAGACAAGGATTTTTCTGCTCAATCTGTACTTTGAAACCCCTGTCCCTTGAGGTTACTCCCCTTCCTAAAACTAAAGAGAAGGCAAATGGCATCTTGTTGTACTACTCATAGTTTGGGAGGTTTATTTTGAGGAATTAACTTCTGACTTTTTAATATGCCAGACAATCTGCCACTTAGCAGTGGTGACTACCCCATGTGCAGCATCAACTGAAAGCTCTAGTGTGTAGAATGACTGGGTTCACTCTGAACACTTCTCACTGTAACTGAAAATGTGGGTTACTCAACGGGGTACTGCAGTCCCATGAAAGTAGAAAATTATTTTTCCAGACACAAAATCTTCCTTTCTGTCACACATTCCATTCATATGCTGTGAGTGATGTTCACTGAGCTAACAGAACCCTTCTATCACACGAAGAAACAACATCTCGGTTTCAGCCCCACAGTTAAACATCTTGTTGGCAGGACATTTCATGACTTTGCTGCCACCCTTGGGCATGGAGAAGGCGAAGCGAAGTGTCTCTGTAGGGAATAGGAGACAGAAATTTGCCCTTTTTCACAAACCTTCAGAAGTCATCAGTCAATGCTTCTGAAAACTCTGCCTGTATTGCAGGCACTGACCACTACTATGATCCTACTTGTGTGATATACAGCTCTTCAAACTCATACATTTCTTTTGGTATCAGGAAGCGTAGCAAGCCCATTAGCTAAAACAACTCCCACTTCTCTGCCAAAAACTTTGCTTATTTTAAAAAGCTTAACGTTAAGCCTAAGCTTCTGAATCTTTTGGAACTGTTTTGTTGGGTTTTTTTTTTACCTCCAACCTTCTGCCAATTTTACAAGAAATCATGCAAAATAAGTTGCTTTCAAAATGGCTCTTGCTCTCCATTAGTCTGGACCAGAAAAGACATATTCCCATGCTGCCAAAGAGAGTGGGTTAGGAAGATTACTGTCAGGCTCTCTCATAGAAGGGAAATGGTCTTGTTTTCTGCATGAAGGGAAAGGGAATAAGAAGCAGAGAGGAAGAGGAGGTGACTGCTCCAGCCTAGGAAGTCATCCCAGCACCCAAATATGCAGATGCATCCAGGTTACCAGGTTGTTGCTCAGTGGTGAGAAATAGGGAAAACACCCATGTAAAAGCTGCTGAGAGAAAGAAGAGAGTGCAAAGTAAAAAGCCACTGGTATGCTCCTGAAAGTCTCAGTATCCTGAACTGAATTAAGAGGCACTAGAAGGATTTCCATGTCTTTTCACTGACTCCGTCCTTAAACTGAAGTGTACTTTATGACATTAAAGACTCATGCAATTAGATTTTTCATTTTAGCATCTGCCAAAACCACAAGCCTGCCTTTGTCAAATGTTAGAATAACACTGGCCTTTTACTCCCTGTTTTCCCTCCTGGTCATTTTGACTTAGAAAAAAAAAATCTAGCCAGCACACAACTCATGACTCCGTGTTTTGTTGCCAGATGAGACAGGAACATAGCTAGCCTTGCACTAGAAAGAGAGTTGAGAGAGATACAGTATCTCAGAAAATTGAATGAGAAACTGAAAAACTCCACATCTGCTTCTGCTGTTTCAAGAGAGCCTTTAAGGTTTTCCTGTAAGATGAGTGACAACTACAAGAAATAAAACTGGCTGTCCTACATGATGTTCTTGCTGTGAGCTCATATGATGTTCACTTGCCAGCACATAACTGACTCATCTGCCAAAGGCTTTGAGATGCAGTGGTGAGTAATGTACTGTAGAAATGGAAAATGTTAATCTAACGCTATGTAAAGATCTGCTAGAAGTAGTTCTAGCTGCTGAGGCACAGACAGAGAGAAATGAGAATGAGAAAATAATTGATAGAAAAATAGCCAGTTACTACCCCGTGTGAAGATTTTATCTCAGAAAAGGTTAAACATGATTTTTTTTTTTCCCTGCTATGTTAAACTCTCTCTGTAGGCCAGCTCTGGCCTTCAGAGTGCTTTTGACTTCATTTGCTGGAGAATTAAGAGATTTGGAAACATACTCAAGCAATTTGTTTAACTGACAGTTCAGCCAAACTACTGTTAACCAATTGTAGGATGACTTCATGGTTTAATCTTTTGCTTAAGTACTTGTGCTCTAATAAATCATTTAAAATATCTGCCTTTTGGGAATGCTTGAAAAAAGAAATTGTGATGCAGCACAAAGCATGTGTCTGAAATGGAAGGGTAAGGAGATGGGCATACATAAGTAACCTGAACAACACCTTATTCACTGTCCTGATTCTGAGGGAAGCATTAAGCTGTCTCTTAAGTTCCCTTTGATAATAGCTCTGAAGCAGGCTGTTTGTGTACATGGGAGAGGGTATAAGCCTTTGAAGCAGGCTGTGCTCAGAAAAGTTCTAGGCTTGCCTGTATATGTATGTTTCCCCTGATTTTATTTGCTCCATGGCAAAGAACAGCATAGGATGTTGCAGAAAGCATGATACTCCAGCTCCAGCTGAAGTATTCAGCTCCACCTATCAACACTTTCTGATGGTAAATAGGTGGGATTACTTTCCTTGAATGAACCCTGGCAAAAGGTGATCATGTCCTGCTGCACGTAGTTAGAAGTGTCTTTTCCATGGGAATTGCTTAACAGAAGGTCTTGGTTTGGGTTTTTTTTTTTCCAAAATTTGAAAAAAATCTGATCAACATGGAGATTTATTGGGGTTTCCAGACACTGAATATCTTTACTTCTAAACGCTCCTTTTTTTAAAAAAAACCCAACTCTGGAACCCAAAGTATTAAGTAGTACTTTTTTTAAAAATAGCTTATCTTCAAGTTATCCTGTCAAAAGGAAAAATGAATAAAAGAAAAACTTACAGTAGTCATCTTCCTTCATTCCACAGCAAGGACAAGGGGAAAGAAACAGGTACAGTCAAATTTCGACATAAACAAAGAAATCAGAAAAGGAAAATAAACACATTTGAAACAATCATTTGGAAGCATGAACATGCAAAATAATTTTGTGAAGCAAAATTTTAGTTTAAGGTTTATAATTGAAAACTTTAATTGAAATAACTTTCTGTATCAAAATGTCATTTCATAAAATCTCCAGGTAGTTCTCCTTTTTAAAATACTTTCAATGACCATTACCACCATTGTGGTGGTCCTGTGAACCAGAAAGCAGCATGTGTTCTATTACGTGTTCTACTACTTACAATAATTACTCTCTTTGTCTAATGTCATGCAAGCTAAGTCTTGGGAGTAGTCTCCACTACTTGGGAGTTCTGGTGGACGAGAAGCTCAATATGAGCCAGCAATGCGCTCTTGCGGCCCAGAAGGCCAACCGCATCTTGGGCTGCATCAAGAGGAGCGAGGCCAGCAGGTCGAGGGAGGTGATTCTCCCCCTCTACTCTGCCCTGGTGAGACCACACCTGGAGTACTGTGTCCAGTTCTGGAGCCCCCAACATAACAAGGACATGGACCAGTTGGAGAAGGTCCAGAGGAGGGCCACAAAGATGATCAGAGGGGTGGAGCACCTCTCCTATGAAGAAAGGCTGAGAGAGTTGGGGCTGTTCAGCCTGGAGAAGAGGAGGCTCTGGGGAGACCTGATAGCGGTCTTCCAGTACCTCAAGGGGGCCTACAAGAAAGACGGGGAGAGGCTGTTCAGTAGGGCCTGTTGTGACAGGACTAGGGGTAATGATTTTAAAATAGAGGGAGGTAGATTTAGATTGGATATTAGGAAAAAATTTTTCACAATGAGAATTGTAGAACACTGGAACAGGTTTCCCAGAGAGGTGGTGGATGCCCCATCCCTGGAAACATTCAAGGCCAGGCTGGATGGGGCTCTGAGCAACCTGATCTAGACGGGGATGTCCCTGCTCCTTGCAGGGGGGTTGGACCTTTGAAGGTCCCTTCCAACCCTAACCATTCTATGATTCTATGAGTCTATGATTCCAACTATGCAAGCTAAGTGAACTAAATGTTTCACTGATTTTTTTTTTTCCATTGATCAGATATTTTAAACATGCTTCTGGCAACTACCATAATTTTTCCTGTCACCTTTCCATTA
The DNA here is from genome assembly GCA_011801015.1 of Ardeotis arabs. Taxonomy (NCBI): domain Eukaryota; kingdom Metazoa; phylum Chordata; class Aves; order Otidiformes; family Otididae; genus Ardeotis; species Ardeotis arabs. The sequence continues at coordinate 24,838 of JAAGAY010004716.1, forward strand.
CTTTAGAACAGGGATTCTTTCTCTTGCAGCCTGCTCCTTCCTCTCCACTTCGAGAAGGCAGAAAGGTGGTGCAGTGAGAAACCTGCAGAAATGGAGTCATATGTGGCCTCTTCCTCCACTGTGTAGACTGGGGCAACCTGTCCTCCAGGCAAGAAATCCAAGGCTGTTAGTCCCAGTTGGACTACCTTTCATATAAGTCTCATGACTTCCCCCCTCTAGGTGTTTTGAGCAGACTAGAAAGAGAGCTGTTGCTCCGCAAAGTACATTTTTTAAGGGACTTATGCCATTTTCCCTCTGCTTCCTCCATTAATTAGTTTTGTAGTTTCCTCACTTCATATAGTTTTGTGTATTCCTCATACTTTTTGCATTCCTCATTACTTTTGTACCTTCCTCATGAGAAGCTTCCTGTCTGCTCTCCTGAAACTTAGCTTCAGCCACTTGAGAGTGGTATGGAGATTGTTTTCCCCGTGCGTTGTCTCAGAGATACTCAGTTTGCTTATCCTAGATAAGTTGCTGGTTTACCCTGAGTCCCTCTGCCAGTCCATAAGGTACTGTAAGACAGCAGCAGACCCATTCATACTCTTCCACAGGCAGCTGTTCAGCCTGGAGAAGAGAAGGCTCTGGAGAGACCTGATAGCAGCCTTCCAATACCTAAAAGGGGCCTACAGGAAAGATGGGGAGAAACTCTTCAGTAGAACCTGTTGCAATAGGATGAGGGGTAATGGTTTTAAAATAGAGGGAGGTAGATTCAGATCAGACATTAGGAAAAAAATTTTTACCATGAGAGTGGCAGAACACTGGAACAGGTTGCTCAGAGAGGTGGTGGATGCCCCATCCCTGGAAACATTCAAGGCCAGGTTGGACAGGGCTCTGAGCAACCTGATTTAGTCAAAGATGCCCCTGCTCCTTGAAGGAGAGTTGGACTAGATGACCTTTGAAGGTCCTTTCCAACCCAAACTATTTTATGATTCTATAATCAAAGCTTACAGCAAATAAACACATGATGCACTTTTATTTTCTTAGTGCCACATAGTGAAGAAAGCAGAGACAGATCTTGAAAAATACATGGAGCCCAGTAGCTAGCAGATATGATGGGGGACAGAAGCGAAGTGGCACTTCATTGCTGCACTGGCCTGTACAAGTAAATATTCTCCTGAGGACAGCTAGGAGTATCTATCTCTACCAGTTCTGCTGATGACCGAACTGGGGGCGGGTGAGAAAGAGCAGCGTGCACAAATGAAGTGCAGTGCAAGATCACAGAATCATAGAATCATAGGATAGTTTAGGTGGAAGGGACCTTTAAAGGTCATGTAGTCCAGCCCCCAAGACGCGTGAGGTTTTCTCCATATGGTAAAGAATCACCCATCTTAGCTTCATCCTACCTATTGTTAACACTGCTAGACGGAAAGCTTATTTTAAGAGCCTAGCTGTCCTAAGCTTTCTAAATATAGTCAAAAGAGTGAGGCTAGCATTTCTAGAGGGCAATTCAGACAGCAGAGGAGGTGAGGAATCCCCTGGAGAGGTCTCTCCTTCCTTTGTCCATGGTCTAAGCCTGGGGCAGCTGCACTCCCGATGCAGGCTCTTCAGCAAAGGGCCTAGCCTTTGGTTAGGTGAAGGCTGGCCAGTTGAAGAGGTCTGCAGGTCACAGGGTCAACCCCGGTGCAAGTGACACAGAACTGATATTTAATTGTTCCCATCTCATGCACCCCAAGTAATGCATAAAGCCAAGTGAGGCAACGTCTATACCCTTTGTTCTCACCTCCAACATGGTGGCCCTCATCATTTGACCCAACAAAGCTACGTGGCATCCTGAGGAAGGCAGAAAATACCATGGCCCTGTGCTGTGCAGCAGGTGGCATCTGCCATGTAATCCCAGAGCAACCATGATCTACAGCTCTGCTCTTTGCCAACACAGCTGATACTGCTGGGCAGAGCATGGTTAGCATTTTCACCAGAGCAGACCATCTGGAAATACAATCAGAGTCCACAGCCTTTGGGGATTACTGAACCCGGCGGAGCATGAAAGGAAAATTTGTGCTCCCAGTTATGTGGTTCTGACACGACCTTAGCTGTCTGCAGCAATAATTTTGACCCTCTAATACAACTAAATAAAGTACAGTTACTTTTGCAGGTGCCAGTTCAGCCTGCTGTCACCAAAGAACAGACTTTGAACAGTAGCAGGTGTTGAGGCAATATAATGCCTTGATTATGTTTTGGATATGAGTTGTCACAATACCTTATTTAACATTAATTACAGATAAATTCCCATACGATTCTCATCAGAATTATTAAATATTGAACAGGCTGATTCAGTTTTGGCTGGGCTGTGAGAGTACAAATGCAAAATTACTCTTACACTGGTGGCCCCAGTATAAGCTAATCTTCTTAAAACAGCAGTTACATGTAAAACCAAAAAGACAAACTAGGCACTCATCCCATTTCACTGAGGTTCAGGAGCCAATCCAGCATAGAAAGCAGATGCTTAAACTTTGGAGAGATCATAACTTCTGATGAAATATAAAATTACAATTAATAAATAAATGGACTATATCAGGCTAATAGTTCTGAGGAAACCGTCCCTTCCACCCCCTCCCCCCTCCCCAAAACTATAAAACTTTCTACTAACTGAAAAAAAAAAAAAAAGAGACAAACAACAAAAAGGCAGCTGGGCTATATGCTACACCATTGTTCCCAAAGCCAAGCATCTTGTTCTGCAAAGATTTCAAAGTTAAGCATTGCAAGAATGCAGTAAAGCAGACAGTTCACAATACAGCTACTTTTGCATGAAGCTTCAAAACCTCTTGGTAATTTAAACATCATCTGAGAAGGGTTCAGGAAGGGGAACAACCCCATTGTCAAACAGTGGAAACCATCAAAAGTTCTCCTTTAACCAATTTTTGCTAAGAGAACAAGAAGAGGAAGAAGTGTTTTGCATTTGTACAGGGCTGTGTTATTTGAACTATTTGAGCTATTTACATTAAATCTTTGCAAAGTGCGCAGGGAAGAGGAATGTATTCTAAATTCACCTTATAATTTTAACCACTGGTGAAACAATTGCAGGGCTATTTTTAAGTACTTGAATGAAATCAATACTCACATATGAGGCTGAGACCTGTAACAAATTCCCACCAAATAAATGAAAAGCAAGCCTGTAATCGTCCTCTTAGCTTTGCAAATCATCCCCACAGAACATCCCTAAATATGTATAAAGGGTTATCATACCACAGAACATCCCTAAATATGTATGAAGGGTTATCATATTGAAATGGAACTAACAAAAGGAGGAAACGGAAGAGGAATTAAGTGTACTTGCTACACTTGTATAACATGCAGATGCCACACTAAGAATGATGGGTTGGTTAAAAAAGACTTCTTACTATTTTTTTACTGATTTCTTCTTTTATGGCATTTTCTTCTTAGTTCTCTTGCTGCCATCTGTAGTTAACCATATCTCCTTTGTAGCCCTTTTTATCAGTGAACTTCAGCAGAACAGATCTCCACAAATGCTGTCTCATTAGTATTTAAGGAGTGAGCTCCGCTGGAAGCAAATGACCTGTTTGCTTGTGCATTCTCTCTTGTTCTGCTGATACATGCATTCATCCACCTGGGAGCCTGTGTAGCTGTGACAACGTTAGCAGACATGCTAAGTTCATCTGGTCCTGTATACACTTCATCACGTAAATTTTGGTTGTCCTACAACTGAAACTTAGATATACATACTTAGATATATATATCCTAAGTATATATACTTAGATATAAATAAGCATTTATAAATAAATCTCTTGTCTAGTCACAGTGACTTTAATCTGGCCTACAAAGAACTAAATGAAGATGGTTTGTCTGGGAGGAACAGACTAAAGCTGTGTAATCACAGTCTGATAGCTTACAAATAGTATTATTGTGTATTATAGCAAATCCATTGGAAGTAAAGACAAAACAAAGAACATTGACTCCACAATTGAATAATAATGGTAAGTATAATCCACTTCATGCAGGCTATCTGGACATTAAGTGTACAGTTTAACTTCTTACTGCATCCTATCTAATACAAAGGTATATATTGTTATCAGCTCTCTAACAAGGAAAAGATAATTTCGTGTAACACAGCAGATAACACAGCAGTACTTCTATAAAGATGACAGCAGACTGGATTCAAGAACATGACTAGACACCTTGGCATTGGAGCCGTCAGTGATGGCAGTGGAACCATCAGAGAAGAAAAGGGAAGATAACTGCGAGCGGCGGAGGAACGTACGACAGCAACCCAATATGAGTTATAAGCATAGTTCACTTTATTAGTCCAGGGTGCAGATACTTATACTTGTGGAGTTAGTTTATACATACTTGGCATTAAGTGATTGGCTCAAGCTCTAAGAGTTACATTTGAAATAGTGTTAACCAATTGGCTCAAGCTCTAGGAGCTACATTTGAATGATCCTCCTGCCTGCGGCTATCGCGGCTTAACAGCAGACATTCAAACTTGTTTACGACTCTGCTTCAAAGGCACTGTGTCCTTGACTGTTTTGCTGAGGTGCTGTAATCTCAGCAGTTTTGAACTTACTTGTGTCAAGCCAGGCCTTCAGAGAAGGCTCTGCTCGTACAAATGCTCGGTAAA
>JAAGAY010004717.1:0-14099 GCA_011801015.1 Ardeotis arabs
TTGAAGAAAACTTGGAAGCCTGCTGATGACAGAGCACAAGCATGACAACGTGCATCACAGGACTTAAAAGATGGAAAACAAGTAAAAATTACCCTGGACCGATTTGTTTGTCAAACTGAACTGGTCAGCTAACCTCACAAAACATTCGTAGACTGAAGAATGGTTTGGATTTTGTTTTTTTTTTCAGCCCTGAAGTTGTGAACAAGCCACTACTGTGTTTGCCTTAGAGATCTACACAGTTATTAACCTTTACATGCCATTTTGATAGCGACCTTCCCATCACCTCCATAGAACAATTTATTCTGACAACAGTTTCTTCTGGTTACAATTGTACCTAGTGGACCCATTTTGCAAACTGCCCTGAAAGTCTCACCCAAGAGTTTACCACAATCTTTCCCTAAAGCACAGCACCAAATTCCAGGACTCCTAGAGACCGACCCCACACACTCAGGGGTCTCCTTCTGTTTAACTTTAGCTTATCATCCTTGTATTAACTTGAATAAGTGTTAAAACTGCACTCCAAGTTGCTCTTAAAAAAAAAAAAAGGAAAGGGGAAAAAAAAAGAGCGTAGAAGATGTCAAACGAATGCAGGAAATGTCTATTCTACTATTAATATTAATGAATCCCTAATGCATTTGCAACCCACTTGTGGTAAGTCAGTAGAGTTCTCCTGACAGCTATTCCTCATCAAACTACCACTGCTAAAGATGTTGATGCTTTCCCTTTTGCTTTGTAATCTTTAAATCAAGTTTAAATCACACCAGAGCCTACCACAAAATAATGTATTTTATCCTAAGTGAACACAAAGCCTTGGAGACAGGGGTTTAAAACGGCGCACATGTCCGCTCAATTTATCATTTTAAGATAGGGAGCTGCCGCAACAAACAAAACACCTCCTTGAAAGTGGGACAGCAGCAGATTGCGGTGCAGAAAGCTCTGGGATCTTTTGTTTTCCTGGAGAGCAACAACTGGGCTTTGCAGAGAAAGACGACAGCCTCCCCTTGCTGAAATCTAAATCAGCTCGTACAGGAAAGCCTGCCAACTGCTAGTTAGACGGTAACAAAATATTGCAGATAATTCACTTTTCACGATAAAGCAGAAACAAGCAGGCATGCAGCACCCAGCAGGGGCTCAACTGATAAAACGGTGTCAAACTCAAACCATTTGTCAATTGAGAGGGAAGAGAGCAAGCTGAAAGATGGACTCAGGAAGTAGATTTATCTAGTGCGACACATTAACTAGTATAAATACTAAGGAAAAAGTAAACACATTTACCCAGCAGTATCTCCAGCCAGCAAAGAAAGGGCTCCTGAGCCTGAGCCCCACGCTGGCCATCTAACCACTCAGCTGTCAGCTGCAACAGCAGTAGCATTTTTCTTCCCGTGCCGGACTGCAATGCCATTTAATTCATGGCACTAAAAGGTTTTATTAAAAGTGTACATTATAATTAAGCCAAACAAAAGCGTGACTCCTCTGCTGTTCAAGTCTCCTCCCTCCACCCAGTAGCCAAAACAATAAAACCACCTTGGCAGCAAACAAGTCAGGTAACATACCCCGGAGAAGAGCTGAGATTTGTTATATCATCATTTACTTTGCGCCTGGCTTGCTCAAAACTGCCTGATCAGAAACTTCTGTCCTGGAGGCTCCCGAGGCAACGGCGGGGGCTGACAATGCGGGTCAGGCACAGTAAGTCGCCAGCAGCGTAATGTGGGGCACACAAACAAACCGGAATAATGCCGGGCAGAAGGGCTCTTCGGATGTATGCCTTCCATTGGGAAGTCTAAACAAATAAGACAGTTTGTGGGCAGCGCTACTCCGCTGCAATCACTGGGAAGAAGGAAAACTGTTCGAAGGGATCTAGGAGACCAACCCACAGCTACGGACACACAGCTTGTGCTCGCAACTCCGTGATACCAAAGGATGGCACATCACATCAGCAAACCATTCCAACGCTCAACCCAACACAAAATTAAAAAATGAACAGCAAAGTAAGTAATCTGCATTGTGCCCCCCCCAAAAAAAAACAGAAAGAAAAATGAGTTAATTCATAAAGCAAAATACAGCACATTTCTTTGTTCAGCTGTACCTTCATGTGTCCGCACAGCACAGGTTCCCCACCTCCAGCTCATGCATCTCAGGATTTTAGTCCAAATGGAAAGTCCGTCACTCACTCTCACACCCTCACACGCACGCACGCATGCTCGCACACCCGTACACGCACACCACACCCGCGCTCTCCCTCCCCAACACGCACTGCCTGGAACCGCTCCGAGGATTTTAGAATTTCCTCTTGCTAGCAGATTCCTCCCTCCCCTCGCATCCACTCCACCCCGTTCTGTAATTAGGCTTAACAAGAGCAATTAAGAAAACAAACTCCTCTCCTCCTGGTGGCCTGATAATTCTGATTGTCATAATGTATTAAGATGTGTAAGCCAGTTTAAAATAAAGGTAAATTGCAACATTGCACAAGAGCCAGTTTGCACCTATTTTTACTGCTTTTATCATAGGGATGATGAACATTCAGCCACGCCTTTAATTTAAAACACAAACCACAAAACTCACGTCTGAACAGCAGAACTCAAAATTGTCACTTTTGGACCAACTGGACTATTTTGGTTTTTCTCTAGTTTATTAGTGGGCAGCTCCTTTCTCCTATGCAGAGCAAACTCTATAGAAACGTTATTTTTCTTTCTGGAATTACGTAGTGACCCTAAAAATCTAAGATGTAAAATCAAGTTTAAATGCATCTTCTGGCTTTCCAGGCATCCACATATCAATAGATTGTAATTGTTCCTTTTTCCCTGCCTGGTGTCTAATGGCACGATACAGGAGACCAAAGCCTCTATAATTTTCTGATGGTTTTTCCATCCACTTTCAGTTTGCTTTCCTTCAGCAATCAGATCAAAGAAATTTAGTGTTAGAATCATCAAAAAATCAACAACTGTGGACTAACTGATTTCAGGTGGTCAGTGGAGAAACTCTGATGTCCTTTGATTTCAGTGAGCTACGGGTCCAACCCACACAGAAAATTTACACACAGCCTGAATTCAGTTGGGAAACGTATCTAGTTCTTGTTCTGCTTATACACTCTGGGAGTGTGTAATTAAAACTGTCAACATAAAATTAGTAAACATACCAAAATCATAAGCGCACGGAAAATTCATGAGCGGAAGAGAAGACCAGAAAATAAAACCAGTTTGGCACGTGGCATGGATTCAGGTTCATATGAACTGAAAAAAAACCATTCTGCTCCCTCAGATACGTATAACCCGATTCACAATACCATCTGCCAACTGACCACAAACAATAAAAAAACAAAGAAAGAAAGAAAGAAAAAAAAGAAAGGTTGGTGTTGCTAGCGCATTGTTGGAATCCTGCAGTTTCTGATAAGCTAGATATGTTTTTCTAAGTCAATGATTTCATCTCTGCTGGGTGTCAACATTTGCACAAGAATAATTTTGGGGGTCAGAAAGACATCAGCGAATGAGATTTCAAAAGGTTTCATAAGAGCGCAGATTGCTCAAACACAGGGAAAGGAGGGTTTCAGCTTCCAGGAGTTCACTCTTCTGCTTCTTCATTCCTCCTTCTCTGAAGCTGAGTCAAAGTTCTGTAAAAACCTACAGTGAAACATCAGATTTGCAAGACAATAGCCTCACATAAAAAGCCACACTTTGCAGTGAGACAAACCCTCCAAAATGACAGTAAATGGAGACTATTATGGTGTAAATGCTAGGAGATGCCAGGCGTAGAATTGCATACAGAAACCCAGTTCTGCACTCCTGGCATACGATGCACCATCTTTTTTTTCCACCAGATCGCTTCCTCATTCACTGTTCAGAAAGAAAAGCGCTGACTAAAAAAGTCATGTTTCCAGATTTTTTCTCTCCTCTTTCTCCTCGAAAGGCCCACTACCTTATTTCTACCACAGACCGCTCAAATGGAAGACAAACCAATTTTGTTTTGTATTTTTCCACTTTGCTCATCACAACAGCAGCACCTGAATGCCTCACAAATATCAAATAATGAATAATCTGACTTTCACAATACCTCCCCCATATGCTGATGAAGGTATTATTGCTATTCTCGCTCTGCAGAAGGGGTCTGGAGACACAATGACATTCATCTCAAAAGTGTACATTAATTTTGGGATGCAGAGCAGCTGATTTACTCAGCGCGGCGTATTACTTTCTATGTTCAACGCAGTTTTCTTCTGGGGATCTGTGATGGCTCTGTATTTTGTAGGGCTTCACATCAGGCACCCAGGAAGATGTCAATATTAATGCCTACCTGCGAAAGGCTTTGCTGGTGAACTGGCATGAATCCTACTCCAAATCACGGGCAGAAATAATACCTGGTTCCTCAGAGCAGAGCTCACCTGTCCTAAGAAGAGCAACACTTCTTCCTACCATGGCCATTTTACTTCCTTATGCTGCAGTGAATGAGATGGGGGGAAGAGGTGTCTCAAAGATAACATTTTATTACACCACCCCAATTCATCTCCCCTAGCAAGCTCATCTGATGCCTGAATGAGGCAAGTAACCCATAGAAAAAAAACAGTAATTAAATGAGTAATTAAATACTGTATCATAATGCATAAAAGGATCAAATTGGGGTTAGGCAAACAACCTAAACGCTGGAGAACGTGAGTTTGCAATTTCAGAAATGTTCTTCAACAGTTTTTGTGCTGATTTTTGAAACTGCAGATAGAAAAAGCAGAGATCCCATGACCTGGCATCACACTGACGCCCACACGGATCATCAGCAGAGCTGGGATATTCTGATCTGCCTCTGCAGGGAAGCGAGCAGACCAGGCTCAGAGCCACCATACAGTTGTTTTCGGCAAGGTTAGCGCAGGCACTGGAAGGGACAGGACACTTCTGCTGGTAGGTTTCCCCAGGTGACGTGCTGGAAGCAGAGGAATGACTGCTTTCAGACATCTTGGTTTCATGCCAGGTTTGGTGTGGAGTTTGTTCCTCCTCATCCCTCTTCCTGTCTCTGCCCATCTTCCAGACCTCCTCTCAGACTTCTTATTGGTTTCCTTGCCTGACAAGTCCTCTCTTTGTTCCTCCTGACCCCTCTTGAAGTTTCCCTTTCCAGTCACTCCCATTTTGCACTCCCACACCCCGGCTCCGTGTGCCAAGTCTTTTCATCAAGCCAGTTTCAGTCCCTCCCAGTTCCTCGTCTGCACTCCACTTCTCTCCCCTCCCGATCTAAGCAAACATGGTACGCTCTCCTCCCCATCTCCCCCTTCCTGCTGACCAGCAGGCCTGGCCTCTGCGACCCAAGCAGCAGCATGGTGTAGCCAAGCCTCCAGGCATCTCCTGGTGCTCCTTCTGCAGGCACGTAGTGGTGAGCCCAGTCCACACGTTGAGCAGACATGGTGTCAAGCCAACTGGAAGTCCTGAGACTATGTTAGTATGGCACTGAGCCCGAGCTAATAAGCCCTGGTGAGAAGCCGGATATATTAGCTTGGGCTTAGCACCGTGCTAATGCAGTCAGGCAGCTTTTGGATCAGAGCTGGCTTACATCCCACCCGCTTTTAACACCAAGCTTGCTCGTCTTCGTCTACAATAACCCATAAAGATAAATCCCTTGGTCTTGTACCAACCTTACTCTCAGTTTCCCTCCTCCCTGACACTGCTGATCTCCAGGCACAGTCTCTCCTTCTTCATAATCCCCTCCAGGTTCAGCTCTTGTCCACAGGCTTTTAAAAACAGCTCCTTTTGATGACTCTCTGGCCTCAGGTTTGCAGTAAGCATGCTCCAAACATGCGCTCTTCTGCTCTCATTTCAGGTGCTCAGTTCTAGGCCCAACAGCGTTCACTCATGGAAGTGAGCTGTGATGCCCTTCTACAGCTCCTGAAGGGGCTGCTCTACCAGTCGTCTAGGTTGGCTTCTAGCTCAAAAGCAATTCTCCTGGGCATGGGAGTCAGGGATGGAGGTGGGGACAGGACTGGTGTGTGCTCAGACAGAGACTTGATGTAAGGGAAACGTGAGCAGATTTAGGAACCAGGGAGTGCTCCTGGCAGAGGGATGGTACTCGGGCATCTCTGTCAACAACGGCCACCACCCTCCCCTGCCACATATGCTGTCCTTCCCTGGGCCACTGAACCTGTCATTCAAACTTCTGCTTCAAAAAATGGGAGCTGTCATGGTGGATATTATTTTTCAAAAGAAAAGTCATCACACTCTTAATGTTAGCAACACAATTTTTGACATCGCCAAGATGCTGGAAATGGCAGAATAGATTTTGGGGAAAAATACAGCCTGAAGAAAATAAAATGTAAGAAACAACTGAGCCAGGAATTTAGAATTTGGTAGATTTATAAGCATCTAAAACTGGAATCTCCTAATGCAAATGGTCTGTCTCTCTTAGCAACAGGTGACGCTACCAGTCCTGCTTATACTAGAGATCAGTTTCCTGAGAGTATTTTTAGGAGGATGTTATTGAACATTCTCCTTTGTATGAGAATGAGAATATTACCATTACACACAAATCACATTCAAAGCATGTGGATAGATTTAAACTGTGTTTCTTTGGCCTGCTATTCCTCTTTCAGTGGCCCAGGCCAATGCACTTGAATTGTATTCATAATACAACATGGCAAGGACGCTCCCGTTCCAAGAAGTTTATGTAAAGTGCTGCTTTTCATATGCTAAATCCTAAGGGGCAATGGAGACAACAAAAATGCTGATGCTACTATTTTTCATCACTGTTAAGATTTACAAAATAAACAAGTGACTATCTAATTGCAGTAGTTCGCTGTAATAAAAACCAGATCCTTAAGTGACTAATCTCACCACCAAATAATTTTTTTTTTTTTTTTTATAAGATTAATTTGCAGCAGTCTGTCCTGGCACACCCCTGATTTAAAATTATTAGTGCTACGTGCACACAAATCAGGCAACAGGGAGTAAGGGAAGCTTGCAATCAGACCTAATGTCTTCCCTTCCTCTCAGCCCCCAGTACAGGACAGCCACTTCCTTTCTACAAACGCTTCGCTCAGATCTGTACACAAGACAGGCCACATCTTCCGGGGAGGCTCAAAGTCTTTGCAGACACACAGTTGCCTTCAAAGCATCACTGGAAATCTGTGTGGGAAGACTCTAAAATATTAAAACCATCCTATACGCTTTTCTTCTAAGCCAACAGCAAACCCTCTCTAAACTTACTATCACTTCTCTGTTCACTTTATTCTGGGCTGCCGAATAAACTTTCTGACTACTGAAAAAGATGCACAAATACATAAGCTGCACCACATGTGCAAAGGAAAAAAAACAGAGAAAATCTGTATGTCCTTTCCAGAAAGACAGTTATCTTCCAAAACATTAAAATTATGCATAAGCTTTTCCTCTATTACCAAAAGCAGGCAAAAAGGCAGCTGATGTGAAAATACTGTGCTTCAAAATGCAGCTTATCTGTCCAAAATTTGAACTGACTTGCTTTTTGGATCAACACTCCATTACCATCTTGCCTGATTTTCATCTCCCAAAGGCAACGCTTGCCCTCTAGCAGGTTCACAAGTTATTTAAGCCATGATCTTCAGTCTTAAGAAATCCCCAGCTGAAAGTCTGCTACAGCACTCCTAACCACAGCCCAGCAGCGAGCAGGACGCAACACTGCTCTTCCTCGCGCGGCACTCAAGCAGCCAGCCCATGCTTGCTGACTACAGATGAGAAATAGTCATGTTTTCTCAGTTTCCCCATTTCTAACCTGAGAGCTACCCTGTGCAGTGGGATGACTTTCAGAAGATACATCCTTTGTACCCCCTCCTTGCTACCAGATGCCCTCTGCAGCCAGTTCATGGCTTTCGTTTTGTATTTCACAATAGCTTAGCAATTTTGGTAAAAATTCACAGACTACTACTACTGAAAAAGGTATGTATTATTCTTAAAGAAGGTGGAGAGTCCAGAAGATCTAATCTCAGTTAAATCCTCTGAATTTCTCGTTTCACATTTCTTTCTGACTGTCAAAGCAGTGGTCAAGCTGACAAGGTGTGGGGCGGTATGATCGAGATGCTATTTCCTTGAAATATCTGGCATGTTTGTGGTGTGCTAGGACACTAGAAGAGCGTAAATTATCACAACTCACTGCGCAGAGAGAAGAGTGCCCTAACAGCCCTTCGGAGGCTCCTGATCCGTTTCTGAGGATGGATGCTGTAACCCCACAGATAACAGCGAGGCTGGGTAAACTGGTTGAAGTCTAGTGAGGATCTAAAGACAAACAGGTACCAGAAATTCAGTATGTGTGCTGGTTACTGAAACATACAAGACACATGGAAATATTTTTTTCAGATTAATTTACATAAAAATCTAGATTTGACTTTTGGATGTACAGTAAATGTGATTTTGCAAATCACCGAGTCAAAGAAATCCAAACAAAAACCATCTGCATGCTTATAAACATGTAAAAGTGTTTAAGGGACACAATATGTTAAAAAAATCAACAATAATGGTTAGTCCATGCTTCCAATTATATTCTTTCTTCAATTAGTCTTGAAGAAACTAACACCTCTATTAATCATTTCAATTAACTCCACGCACCACATGACATCCGCACCAGCAGCCCATATGTTGCGTTCCAATCACCCAAATATTAAAGCCTTTTTAATTGATTGATCTAAAGAACATTCAACAGGCTCAAGGTGGCAGCCAGCCAGGAAATCCCAAAAGAAGATGACAAAAAGGTGGGGGTGCTAAACCAGCTTCCCAATTTGTTTTTCCTCTTCCTCCAGGGTTCACTAAGTTAATCCAATCACAGCCCATAAAGCCCCTTTTTAATAAAATAAATAAATAGATAAGAGAACACACATGTTGGCTTTCCCCCAGAGAAGCCCCCTCCGCTAAACCCGGAGAGCCGTCCTGTTAAGAAAGTGCCTCATAGGAGGGTGCATTTTTTTTTTATCCGGCAGAAATATTTAGCTTGGCTGCCCGCCAGGGAATGCTGAAAGAATAGACTGAATTAGGGGATTTACCTTCCACGTGTTTGGCACGCGTCATTAGAGGCTCTGAAGAGCTTGACTCTTTCGCTCTCTCACTCTCTGTTTTTTCTCCCCCCCGCCCTCCAACCCCAACCACCACCACCGGAGCTTTGATGCAGAGAATAAAGTATGAGCTATAAGAGCAGCTGATGTGTTGCGTTTCTAAGTGTTGGCACAGTGGCTTTTGTTCTGGCGAAGAAAAATGATGCCCATTTTCTGAAGGTACATTTTTTTGGTTCTGATTCCAGTCAGGTACGGAGTGATATATTTCAAAAGCATTTGCTTTAACGAAGAAAAAAAAAACATGCTATTTTTCTTTCTCTCTTTTCCTAAAAAAAAAAAGGTTTTGAAGTTTTCTGTAGGCAGATTTAAACTTGGAGAAAGTGGCTTAAAAGTAAATTCCTTAAGCGAAACTCCAACCACTGAGTATTTTAGGAGTATTTAGGAGTATTTAGGAGTATTTTAGGAGTATTTAGGAAAGGTTGGTTTTGTAACAATAACCTATGAATTGCTCTGTCATTTGACTTTTATATGCTGTCATGTGGACTTACGTTATTTTAAAAAACACTTTTTTACGTAAGTACTTTGTTCCTGCAAATAATTCGTAAGATCTATAAACAGAACACGTTAGTCAAGATGGTTGGTCCGTACCTGAAGTAACCCTTGTAACCTTCCCAGAGTTTCTAATTTGTGAAGGGAAAGATGACATTGTGTGTTAGCCTCTGCCCCCTTTAACTTTAAGGAAGGGGGGGGGGGGTGCCTTCCACCCCAGTTTCCAGCTGAATAAAAGCATGGAGGCCCTTAAACCAACAGTAAATGCAAACATTTGTGTCTGGCACACATGCCAACCCTGTTTACAGAGCAGAGTTTCGCAGAACAACTCCCGGTGCCACCAACACCCATCCACTGAACCGGTGTGAGCACCGACCAGAGAGAGCCCCGCTGCAGCTGCCTCTGCCGTACAGTTTCGTCACAGCCTCGGATAAATATAGGCCCTATTCACACATGGGTTTTATCATTATTGATTCAAGCAAATCAGTTTAGAAGCTATTTGTTGACATGCTTACTCAAAGCAAGGTTCAGGCAGGGTTTCTGAACCAGTGCTGGCTGTATCTTTATCCCATCTTCGCTTGCAAATAAATCTGGGTCTGACTTTGGTTCAGCTAAATTCATGTCACCAGATGACAGCATGTGATTTTTCATCTCTCTTTCAGTAAAACCAGTTCAATGTGCCCTGTGTATCAGGAGATCCCGGGGGCTACAGAAAAGCAACTGAAGGGATGGATATCAGCCCAAACTGAAAATACAATCTCGTAACCCCAGTGATGGAAGGGTGCTGAGGACCATCTCCTTGCCGAATGTCAAACACCTCAGCTGTGGGGACCTCCTCATAGCTGACGAGCAGGCCCATAGTTTATCGCTTCTTAAATAAATCATTCATAATTCATAGCCAGGTTGAAAACCACATAAATAATGAGCTCTCAGTATTACTCAGCGGAAAGTGAGAACTGGAGTTTTCCACCCAAACCCGTAAAGGCTGACAAGCTCAGACATGTTTGTGTGATCTCCTTCCTGGACCCCACGTTTTTAATTCAATTTAAAGAAAGCTAGGCAGCCACTTCCCCTCTCTCTTTTAAGTAAAGATGTTAACATCCGTGCTAATAATACAACTACCCCTTCTCTTATCAAAGGCTTCAGCAATTGCAGTGGCTTTCTTTTCATCACAAGGAAAAAACTGCAAAAACAAAGCTGCCTAGTTCTGCTGCTGACGGGGCAGGTTTGGCTCTACACGCTGCACGGATGCCAACCCCTGGTTGAAGCACTGCTTTAGGTTTCCAGTAGAGCATCTTTGCTGGTAACTGAATCTCCGAACCACTGGCCCTACAGCACTCGACTACGGCACACCAGTAGCAGTAGGGACTGCAACAGATAATTCCCCACTGGTTGTTTCCACTTTATCAGAAAATGGGGTAAGTGTTCTGGACTGACAGTCCCCAATGGGATCATTCCTCTGCAGAAAGATTGCAGGTTTAATAGAAAATAATTATGAATTAAGGTGCGGGTGCCGCAGGCTTGCAGTGTGCGACAAAGCACCACGGGGCAGCACGCGCTTTTCGGTGCAAACCCATAAGCAGAGGCGTTTGGTGCTCTCCCTTCCCCCGGCACAGGGCTCTGCCTTCCTGGAAAACGCTTGCCAACGTAAAAGTTGTGTTTCTGTTGTTTCTGGCCTCCCTCACGTACGATCATGGGAATATCTGAGTGCCTGCGACCGGGAATGGCCTGCCTGCTTTGCCTCTTGAGTGGTTATGGTGAGGCCAGCCCAGTTTCAGGATTGTGACTGGCATTTTGAAACTTGGGCCAAATAACAGAGAGCACTGGCCTGACAATACCAGTTCAGTGGCAAATTGCTTGATGTATTTGCCATCATCGCAACAAACTCGCTGTGTTTAAACACAGTCTGTGATGCTTATTGTATTTACAGGTTAAAAAGATGGCCTTTGTAAGGGAAATAAAAGAGCTCTTTTTTCCCCCTGTATGTCTCCTCCCTCCGTGTTTTTAATTAAAACCACGAACCAACATATGTATCCATCCTTCCGTCTAGTAATAGTTTGGGATTCCACTCTCAAATACTACGCAGATAAAACAAACCTTTATGCGTTAGCGATGCGCAGGGCAGTAAATTCTCCTTTCCAAACCTGCCATCTTCATTAAAATCTTATTTGCTTGATAATCTCCTTTGATCGCTAAAGTTATAAGAAGCCCCCTCCTCTTCTTTTGATACTATCAGTGTAGCTTTTGACCGGAGAGCGTGATGAATTAAATGTATGACAGATATGACAGGTGAGGAGTGCTTGGAGAGGGCTTAAACAGCAGGGATAAGACAAAGCCCCCATTTAAGAACAAAACCCCTACCCGATGGCTAGCCCGTTAATGACCAACCACTCTATTTGTCCTGGTGGATGAGGAGCAAGCTGATACTATAGACAAAGCTTTGTTAGCCACTGCTCTTCAATCAGGCCACACAACCAACTAATTGAAATGCCCAGTTCCACCCCCCCCAGGATTTGATATACAAGCTAGGGGGTTTGTAGGTATACTCGGGTTTTTTTTTATTATTTTTTTCCCCTCTATAATGTATTAATTCAGCCACCCACAAGTTTACAGCTGGACTAAGTGGAATTACGGCATATAAACCTGAAAATCTATCTGCAGGGATCCAGTTAAGCCCTGCAGAGAGACAAGTCCAGCAATACAAATCCAAGGAATTTTGGAAGTCAATCCATTAGGATTACTAGGCCTGTGATTTTGGAAGTCGCAGGCTCAAAATATGGAAGCGATGAACTCTCAATCTTCCTTCATTTTAGCCTCTTTTCAGAGGACTTGTTGACCCCATTTTCTTCTATTAAAACACATTGATAAATGTGGACAGAATTATATTTTTTCCCACTATATTTGCCATGAAGGAAGACAGGAAAATATGTTTTCCTGAACTGATGGTTAACAGGCCCTTTAAAATTTTCTGTGTATTTTCTACATATTTAAAGTTGCCACAAGCAAACTCATCACCCTTCTTGTCAGTTAAAGACCCCTCTCCCCCTCTTTAAAGTTCATGTTAATTTTCAGCACGCTGTGCTGTACCTAAACAAGGAGTTTTGGGCTCTAGTTACTTTAAACTACAGGCTGCCTCCCAGAGGTGGAGAAATCTCTGTGCTTCCTGCAGACCAGGATTATATTATCGAGGGGCAGTCTCTCATTTTAGCCTACCAATCTGTGGTTAGCAGAAGGCCAGTAGTTTCCCAAGGTAGGTGCCAAAGCAACATTCATGGTTAAACTCAACTGTTGAAGTAAAGAAAAATTAGATTACAGGGATGCAGCAACGAATCTGACTTTATCACTGCTCTGGAGATAAGGAAAAACACTAACTGAAGCAAGAAGAGTCTTCACTTTCAGAAGAAATTCAATTTTTATCTTTGTTCCTTCCTGTCCTGCCCTGCTGTAGCTGAATCACAGGTGCTGGTATCAGGAAACCTGCGTTCTATTCTTAGCTCTGCCACAAGCTTCTTACGTGGCTTCTGGCATGCCTTGTACCCTCTCTGTGCCTCAGTTTCCTTATATAAAAATGCAAATATTCCTACCTATTTCAGAAAGAGTGTGGTCTGGTGGTTTAAACCACAGAATCAAGACATCCGAATTCTCAAACTGAATAGGGTATCAATTTCTGCTGTGGCTTTGAAGTAACTACCCTTACCTACCCAAGGGGTCAGCTTCCTCTCAAAAATGTTGAGTGGCCAAAAGCCAGGTTTCCCGGTAGAACATGTGGGCTGCTTTTCAAGTGAGTGGTATTTCTGGCTGGATGAGAGCTCAGCCTCACCTTGCAGTGAGAGCGCTTACCTGGAGCACAAAAGAAAAGATGGTCCGAGCTATGGCCAGCAAAGCTTTTGGGAGCTGCTCTCACTAGAAGGCTACGGTGACCGCCTCTCCAAGCAGTCGTCCCCAGGCCACCCAGCAGAGCTGGCCTGACTCTGGCCCAGCCATTATGGTCCTAATTCAGCATGTGGAGGCGTAAGGCTGAAGTCCCAAATCTTCACCAAGTGGGACAAAGGGCTGTGGAACGATAGCCTTCCCCAGGGAGCACTCTGTAACTTTTGGCTATTCAGCAGCAAACCAGCGTGTCTCTCACGCTCTCTCCTCCTCCACTTTTTCTCCATGAAAAACTCCCCAAAGTTTTGAGTCCGTTCCACTCAGAATAAGTAGCAATTTGAAAACTTTCACAGGGCAGAAAAAGCATTTCCTGCCTGGCTCTGTCTCACGGCTCTCTGGCTCACTGGACGCTTGCAAAGATTAATTAAATAATGCTTAGATATTCATAATATGCAAAGTCCCAGACAAGTGATAAGTGTTTATGAGGCATAAAAGGGTCATTCAGAAAGAATAACCTTACAGAAATCCAGAGGAAAATATTGTTAACCTCGCAGAAACATGCGTTTCTTCACTATGGACTCCAATAAAGCTAGGCAAAGTTGTTACTTTTACTAAACTCGTACTGAGAAAGGCAGTCTGATTTTTAGGAAAAGACCATAGGGATTCAGATCAATAAACTGGGGGGGGGGGGGGAAAG
>JAAGAY010004718.1:0-11603 GCA_011801015.1 Ardeotis arabs
CCTGTTTGCTTATTCTGGTTCAAGATGTGATGTCAAAAGCTGTCCTATTAGTGGCACCTTTTCACATTTAGTTTGCTCAGGTTGATAATAATGATACTGGAAGGACCGCGTTTTGATGTTGAAAGAGATAGGGGAAGGAACGCTGCTGAAACTGATGGTGTTGACAGTAGGAGGTGAGATTGGGAAAAGATCTATTAAAATGTGGATATTACTTTAAGTGACAACGTTTCTTTGTTGAAATGCTTTCCATTGTCAAGAAATTAATTTTATTGGTATATCCTCTTCCTAAATTAAGAAAGATTTTTTCAGTACAGTACAGGCACTGTTTATTCCAGTTGCAGGTATATACATATGTACGGTTCGAATGCAACTTGAAGTGGATTAATTAGAATACACTGATTAGAATGGATTACACCATGTTTCTTTTAATTATTCACTTTAATACTGAGTTTTGATATGCAGAAATTCAATGTTTTTAAAGTCTGTTTGCTTTAGAAATAGGCTAGTATAATTTTATCTCCAGCTCTCAAAATCTCAAAGTCTGTTGCTCATCTCCTGGTTGTGTCAGTGTGGCATTGTTACAAGTTTCCAGACCCTTAGACAAGACTCTGTTAGAATCCAGGGATCCTGAAGGAAAAAAAAAAAAAAAAAAAAAAATTATATTATTGAAACACTTAACAAGAGGACACTTATGGCAGGATAAATGTCAAATCAATAACTTAATGCTCACGATTGAGTATCCTGGGTTTTAACTAGAGATTACCTGTTTATTGGTCTACCTGGTGACACCAAGTAGAGAGATATTTTTGATATTCTTTATTTTTAAAAAAGAAAAGGGGAGGAATCTCATGCAGCATAACATCTGCGTCGATGATGTTTTTTGTAGCATGCTGATAGCATGACATGTTTGAATCCATGTTGCTAGTGTGTTGTCCTTGTTGTGCTAGTAAAGTTAAAATAGATGGGTTTCCCATTTTAATACGCCGTCATAACAAGTACTTTATATAAGGTGATCTTCTCAAAGTTTCCAAGGTACTTAGCTGGCATAGACCACTGTGGAATGTAAAGTAGCCGGTGTGTAAGGTCACTCACAGAGGAGAATCACAACCACGAGCCTCGCTTAGGGTGCATGCTTCATCAGTCCTTGAACTCCTGTGTTGTGTATTAACAGTGGGCTTCACTTGTCAATTAGGAACACTATTACTAATAATAATTTCTTTCACTGTGTTTGCTTGTTTTTATGACTTTACAGTGACTAGCACTAGGTAATTCCTTAGGTGTGGTGCACTCTGGCTACAGACAATGTGGCTGTTGGGGGGCTCTGCAAGCTTCTAAGCATCATAACTGTAATTTCAGTCTTATGAATTAGATTATATTAATTTTTAGGGTTTTTTGTCTTTTCATTTCTTGATGTTCGCAGTGTGGTGTGTGGGTGTTTTGGTGGGTTTTTGAGGTTGGTTCTTTTTTTTTGAGGGGGGAAGGGTTCTGTTGTTGGCTTTTTGTTTGTTTAAAATAATTTCTTCCTGTGCACTTTACATAAAAAAAAAAAAAAAAGCTTTATCTCTGTTAGTACCAGGGGAATGTGCTCCAGGGCTTCTGGTGCCTGTTCAGTTGATCCAGCAGTAAACCAGGTGTGATTCCTGGGAAGGGGAACAGCTGAGAGAGACCGGCTGACAAGTCACATCATAGTCAGGGTCTGGGGCAAATCTGGAGTGGTGCTCCCTTGGCAGTTGTCACTTTAATCCTGTGGCAAGTGCTCTCATTTTCAAATGATTATTGGTTACACTTTTTGTGCTCTATAGAATTTTAAACCTAGAATGTAACTAAAGAGCTCAAGTTTAATATCTATTTTGATATAGAGTAGCTGTTTCAGAATACTACTGCATGCCCAGCAGTAAGGAAAGCAGACCAACTTTTGCCAAAGTACCTAGCTTGTGAAGAACATATATGTAGCTCTGGGCACCGTTTATGTATCTGTATTTATGTCTGTGATCCGCAGATAGCATGCAATTTACATTGTACAAAGAAAATATAAAGCAGACCTGTAGTAGTCAAATTCTGCCAGCTTTGCTTGGGAGTATATTGCAGTGTCACAAAAAAAAAAACCACTAAAAAACCAACGAAACAAAAACCAACAACACTTCAGTGCCTGAATATGGGTTGCACAACTGGACCTAGCAGACAAACATCATCAAACTGTTTAGATGGGTTTGACAGAATTAAATTTGACTAATGGTCTCTCTTTATTGAGGTAACTGCTTAGCCAATGTAAAAATGATATAATATCATCTAAATCAAGTTAATTACTCAGGAATATATTACTTAAGGATGTTGTATCTTACTGACTTAGCTTGTGTGTATGTACAAATTTTATATACGCAAAATTAATTGAAAGGCCCAGTGTGCTTCAGTACTGCATTTGTTACCTAAAAGCTTAGGTGAGACTAAATCACAGTGAATTCTCTTGAATACATTCCTTGAAAAATGACTGTTTGCATAGGAATGTTTTTCAAACTGCAAACAGTAAATACCCAGTCTTTATATTGTTTCTTCCACCTATCCCATTTCGAATGAACAAAAGATTCTGACACCTTTCTGATGAAGACATGTTTAGAGGAGGGGAAAAGATCAGTAAAAAACCCTGTTAGGTGTGACACACACACTTCAGTTGTAATAGAGAATTTTATCTTCAAGGAAAGTCACCTTGACTTTAAAAACTAAACAAGTCCTGAATGATATGCTAATTATGATGCATCTCTTTGACTAAATGGTTGAATAAGTTTTTAAGCACTCTTCTTGCTTCACATGAAGTTCTTCTTCCTTAGTCTTTTTTTTTTTTTCTTTTTTTTTACTCCCCCTAAGCAGAGTTGGTTGGTCAAGTTGATCTCTTGTTTGAAATTCAATCAAGGGCATTAAAGTGTAAACCAGTTGGAAAAACAAAGAGCTTAGGGAAATCATTTTCTTAAACAACAACAAACAAGCACTGGTAATCTTCTTACAGAAATTAATGAAGGGAAAACCCCCTCAGCTTGGGTGGATAATGATCCTTAGCTATCATGTAACAAGCCTAGAAGGTTTAGGGAGAAGGTGAAAATTAAGCAAACTGGATTAAACTGAACTTCCAGAGGAACACAAAGAAATTCAGGATAATGATCAGTTCTCCCAAATTGAGATTGAAAAGTAGTTCTGAACTGTGGAAGGAGCTTAATCCTTTATGCAAATCTGGTTTGAAGTTAAGTTTTCATCTCTGAATGTTTATTTCTACTATACAGCTAATAAATACTTAAAAATAATTCAGACAACTGTCTTGTTAATAGTTGCTTTATGCAATGAAAGCTTTTTCATCAGGTGGAGCTGTAAAACATAAATGTAAAAAAATTGCTATCTTTATCTTCTCATGATTGTCTTTAATGCTTACTCTTTACTAATTAATCTCTTCAAATTATTTAACCACAAAATTGAGATCTCTTCACATTAGAGCCTACCCCAGAGGATATTCATAAGGGACTTCCTGATAACTCAACAAAATTTAATTAGTTTTCTCAGTACCTGCATGTTTATCTTTTAATAATGATAGGAGCTACCTTCACTTCCACTGAGAAACTGAACTCACTTCTGTAACTTCCCTTTCAGTCAGTCCTCACTGAAACAAATAAGCTACTGGTTACGTCATATATACTTTTACTTACAAAATATTAGTAGCTATTTCAGTAAAAGTCTTTCGTTATCCTATCTCTGTTTAACGTGTAAAAAGATCATTGAACACTGCAGTTAATCCTCCCTTCTTCTCTCATCCTCCACACACACACAAAAAGTATTCAGGTTGTCTGTTTTTTCTCTTATCTGAAGGCTCATCGTTGCTCAAGGTTTGTTTTAAGTCAGTGGAAGTGCTGAAAAGCAAAGTCACGGAAATACATGTTTTGTAACCCTGCTAGGACAGGTGGAACAATTCTCTGTCAAAATATCACAGGAAAAGCTTTACTAATTAAATGAAAAAGTGATATTTGGGGATCTGGGTTCTGTCTCTAGCTAGGCCCTGGGGGAAGCAGTTGGCAGTCTTCACCCACCCAAAACTCAATCCTAATCCAGCGGAAATTGTAGGTGGGTGTTCATTTAGGCTCCAAGCCCACCAACACGTACAGGCGTACTCAAATTTACGGCACTGTTTGCAGTGCGTCAAGTTAACCATGTACCTAGGCGTGCCTTTGCAGGATCAGAGCGTTGCTTTTTCTGGTCATACACGGCTCACCTGTTTTCAGAGGAATAGGGACATCAGGAGGTATAAGAATTTCAGGACGTCAACTGGACAGGTCTGAAACGTACTACACATGGTATGAAACCTGCTGAAAAAAATTATTTGATCAGGAAGTGGGAGGAGTGCAGGGGAAAATTGCCTTTAAAACTATCAGTAATAATTACTTTAAGGGTTGGTACTGTGCTATCACCTTGCCATTAAGCCTGATGTCCTCCTTTCACAGAATTTCTCCTGGCTTATTCTCAAATACATTTAAAGTGTTAAGTAACATGAAGTCAATGAAGCTGGTGATACTTTAAAGTTCTTTTAGACTGATTGTTTTACATTGCAGCGTAGATCAGATCAGACTGCGCAGAAGTCACTTCATATGAAATATTCTCGAGTGTGTAATCTATTGATTAAATTTTGTAGCCTCAATCTAGAATTTAAGTGAGAAGACTGAAATAAGAAGTCTTTCACATTTACTTTGTTGGAAATTCTACCCATTTTGAAAGCTTGAGTAGTTCTCTAAATTATTCCAATTAAAAATCTGTTTTTTCCTGTTCTTTCCAAAAGAACTTATAAGAATATTAGAGAGAATTTTTTAAATCATGCTAAAAATAATGATCATATCAGTGTTTACAGAGTTTTTGAAATAAAAGCCCAGACTTGCACAAGATTTGCCTTCCGATCTCTCTTAAGTGAGAAAAAATATGCCTTCAACAAAGCATTTTAAAGAAGCTGTTTCCTTTTCAACCATATTAATATAGAAACAGAATTATAGTAAACCATGTTTCTTTGAACTGGCATATTTACAGTCCTTATGTGATCTTTGTGTCTATAACCCTGAGTGCTTCCAACTCTGTAAGGGATTTTACTCTCAGACTATCCCTGCGCAGTAGGGCAATGGAGTCGTCCTTGTTTGACAGTTCTGGAACTGTCAGGGCACAGGGAGTCTCAAGTCTTGATCCTCAAAGATATTTAGATGCTTAATTACATTTCTTACAAAAATTTAGAAGTCTTACTTATTTTCATTGAAAGTTAGGAGCGTAACAGGAGTATGGTTTCTAAATACATTTGAGTATCCTGACCTAAATGATCATTCCCCTTAGAATAACAGGGATTCGAACTGGGTTTCCCAAATCTTAGGCTTGATGTTTTAACTGCTGGGCCATTCTCTTCTGTAACTGTGCTCCTGCAGATTTATGCCCCTATCTCACTGTGGAGCAGATGAAACAGAGACATGAAAGATGTTTGTGGTTAGTGATGCAAGTGTCCTTGCGCCCATAACATGGCGTACCTTGTACTTTCTAATTTGTTTCAGGGTCTAGCATAACTTAGGCATGAACGAAGAGGCCTCTGGCCGTCCTGAGAAATATGAATCCATTCATCCAAATAATGCCGAGCCAAATCTGGGTTTACTGTCTGGTTTCCCTTGAAGCTCTAATAATTTTGAATGCAATGTGTGATTGAGACAGTGTAGTCTAAGTCAAATAGATCTTAAAATAAGAAAGCTAATAGTTCAAAGATTTTTGGACTCAGAAAATGAGGTAAATATAGTAGCATCTGTTAAAATTTTCTAGCACATCTGGCTATGATTTTTAGTTGCTGAGTAAAGTTAACATGTAGGTTGTTGTGATCCTCTTTTAGTTACATCCCAAAACAAACTGTGTGCAGGAAAGCAAAAATCTGGGGTCTAGGGAAGATATCTGGTCTAAGATGCTTGTAAGTTAAAGATAGGAAGGACTACAAATGACCAAGCAGGTGAGCAGCCCACATCACTTCAGTACTGCTAGCTGTATTTTTCAGCTTACTCTTTGCCAACTTAAAGTTCTGGATTAAAAATGTGTATATATAGGATCTAGGAACTGTTGCAATAAAATATCATTATTAGTACACTAAAAACCTAATATGCTGTATTTTTTCTCTATCCATTCTGGTCTTCAGCTTCACTCTTCAGAGGATCCTTATCTCAATGGATAAACAGCCTTTTTTAGCTTTCAGCCAAGTTTTGGACTTAAGTAGGCTTGTTGATCTGATTCATTTCTGATTACTGTTTACTCAGCTTTTATGCCAGTAGCTAAATGTACTTGTTCAGCCCCTTTCTAATTTCTCTTTCCCAGCAAGATGGGAATCATAATTGTAGCTCTCATGAAAGACTTAGAGATTTAAGCTAGCCCTCAAAAGCTATGTTTCTACAGAGGATGTAATTAAGAAATGCTCTTTTCAAATGTTAAATTACTAAAACCAAATGTGTATGATGGAACCTTAGATACCCTCATGAAGCGACTGTTGTTGAACTCTACTTTCTAGGCTTGACAGTTGTCACATACGATGCTCAGGATAGTGTCTCCAAACAATCCAAGCCAAAAAGAGGTTGACAAATCGATTCTGAAAGAGTTCAAACGCTCGCAGATCTCGGATGCCTCAGGCATGTTATGTGGAGCATAATGGCCAAATCTCAGCTGAAATTCAGATAGCTGTTTCCATGGGAAGATGCCTTGGACTTTTTTCTAAATAATTTCTTTTATGATCTTTGACACATTATTGCTAAATTGTCTCATCTTATGCTGTCAGACTTGGACATATTTTAGATCACTGTAACTAGATACCAAGACTTAACAAAGCTGACCGAAGAACTTCTTGTAAATAGGGTTATATGGAACTGTATTTGTTGACAAAGGTTCAGAGTTGCCTACCTACTAAAGGTGAGAACTGTAGTGCATCCGTGGAGCTTGGGCTCTTCTGCAGCAGCCAAGGCTTACTGATCAGTGGGGAATGTTGGCTATTACAGTACTGTGAATGTTTTCATACTCATTTTATTGAATCTACAAAGCACGAGGAGGGCTTGGCTTTGAGGAACAATCCCAGTACTCCAGAGGTAGACCACAGCATCCAAAAGTAGAAGTGATAGAAAGTAATAATCTGACCTATATAAATGTTTTCTGTGCTAGTGGCTCAAGCTGGGAGGAGCTATAATCATTAAGGACAATTCTGCTTCAGATTGAGAGACTCTTGCCAAAAGTCTTCAGGCTTTCTATAAGAAACCTCTGTCTAGTTTAGCAGGAACTCCTGGACAATTCCCGAAGGTGCTTATAATGTTCTAACTGCCAGTGCTTTTGCTGGTTACCATTTAATGGGGTGTTTTGCATGCTGCTCCATGTGGGAGCTTTCCTAAGTTCATTACTACTGCAGAACTGGCTGTTCTGGCTGAGGAAAAGATGAAGCTGGAAGGAATACTCTAAATCTGATGTTGCTTTGTGGTCAGATAGAGCTATATTACAGACCACAGGGGAACAAAATTTAAATAAAAGGTCTTTTACTTCTGTTTTCTTGCCACTATTTGAATAGGTTATTGCAGAACTGAGAAAGCATCATTGTCATAATATCTTGCTATAGGCAAAACTCTTCTCTGGGACTTTAAATCGTTCCTAGGCATTTGTGGAATCTAGATCTTTCTGTAAATCAGGACCAGTAGCATCGTCTTTGAGTAACAAGTAAATAAGTAGTAAAAAAAAAAAACTAATGTGTATGTGCTTTTGGTATAATTATAATGTGTAATATATTTGAAATGTGTAATTATTCCAATTATACAAATGGGGGAACCGAGGCACGGAAAATGATGTGTGTCTTGTGAGGTAACACAGGGTTTAGTGACAAAATTGTTCTTTTGTGCTCCTATAAGCTGTAAGAAAGCTGTTCTACTCTTCTGTTTTGTTCATAATAATACAGATATGATAACTCACGTATTTCCCTAGCATGGATCTTGTGTTGTTTTGAGCTTCTTTCATACCTTCATTATCCACCCAAAGGTAGTAAAAATCACACGAATTCTGTGATTCCATTCCTCCATGCTTTGGGAGGAAGTTTTGAAATATCTCTTATGTCTGATTTTTATTTAAAATATAGTTGTCGATTTAATTCACTTTCACATTTAATAACCTGTACAATGCATAACTGTGACTGCAGACGGTAACCTCAATTTTTCACATTTATGGGCTTTCTTGTATATTAGTCTAATGAAAAGTAAAGATCGGGTAGTTGCATGTAAAACTTCATAAATAATAGTGCTTGAGGCTGCTGCCTGAGTTGTGAAAGAAACACTGCTGTTCTCTGATGACATGAAGCTGTAAGGACTTTCTGTCCTGATCAAGAAGGAATGCTTTAATAAGCATCCATGTTAGAGGGTTTGTGCTGTGTAAGCTTGGTACAGACCATATGGGCAAAAAGGCACATTGTGTGGCGACAACTGCCCTGCTTGTCATCCCCAATCATACTTGCTGTAATCCTTGTTTTAATTTACTCTGCTTGTACAGCACCAATCCTGCCAGTGCGGTCCTTGGGGTCCCTTCATTCCTGCCATTTATGACAAGGAATATGCAAAGGCACAATTATTCATCCACTAAGGTGACAGAGAAGGGCTCTGCTTGGGAATACGTTCCCAGACTTGCAGCATCATAATGTCAGTTGTTAAAGCACTTTGCAGTTGCAAACAATTCTTGAGAGACTTTTTTTTTTTTTTGATATAAGTATTTTTGAACACAGAAGTGCTAAGACTAAATGAATCCTTATTGATTAAGAAGTGCATTGCTGGAAAGTTTTTGTGCACAACATTCTCCACACTTTGTCGTTTATTCAAATGAGCTGGTTTTTGTCTTTCCCCCTTTACTTAATTATTGTGCTCTTATAGTTTGTTTAACTTCAGACAAAGGATAGTATGTTGAGCCACCCTTATTAAGTCTTACAGATTGTATATTGTTTATATTCTGCTGTACACCACATTCCTAAACGGACAAAAAAAACAGCGCCAACAAAAAACCCCTCAAGTGTAGCATTCAGCCTCTCAAGTCCATGATGTATTTCATTTGCTACGGTCAGAGCAATTTTAACAATGCCTTTCATTTTCTTATAGCCTAAAATGATTTTCTTTCTGTGAGGCCATTCTCCAAAACTTCTCTTCCCCTTTCAGGGTATCATTTGCAATTTAAAGCTAACCTGGTGAGTGTCCTCACAATAGGCTTGCCTATAAAATGGTTCAAGGCCTGCCTGCATGCCTAATGAGGTTGATGTTGAGCTATTTAGCTCTTTGTCCTTCCATAATATCTACTTAATGCAGTTCAATGGGAGTGGATTGTTAGAAGCATTAAAGATTCTATTAAGTCTTTACTAAAGCCACTCTATTCTAGTCCAGCTGTATAGTGGCAAGAGCATTAAATTTGAGAATGTAGTGGGAACAAGGGGCCTGAAAAAGCACCTATAAAAAAGGGACAAATTTCCTAACGAAGTAAGACCACATTCAATTTAAGACCTGTTACTTTTGTATCTAGATCTAAAGAGTTTCTCAATGTGCATCTCTGAGTGTTCTGAATTAACTCTAGCTTCCCTTAATGGATGAACAGGGTGCGGTTTTAAATCTTCATTTATTTCCAAAGCACGTGAGTAGATTTTTGCTTTGCCACACTACTGAAAACAAATAAGGTTATAATTTTAATCTCGGAGAAACCACCAAATTCTTGCAAAGGCCTCCTTTCAGATAACATTTAAATGCGATGTATTTTGTCATTATCTTAAATACTGTAATGAGATTGGTCTGCATCATGAATTCAGGAATCTCTGCACTTCAGGGGAAGATAAACAACACTTCTGACAAAAATATTCATTCAGTGCATTGTTTTGCTGAAGGGATTGTTTTTTATCAGGCCTGTATGGTGCTAGCCACCAGCATTGAGAAGAGGGAAGGAAGAAAAAAAAAAAAGAAGGGGTAGAATGGCCAGGATTTCACACAGTTGGCATTGACTTGGCTTGAAGAGGCAAGCACTAAGCTGTCTTTTCAACCATAGTAAAAACCCTCCATCTGGCCACCCTAAAACTCTGTTAGCTTGTTCAACTCGCTGTCGGCTGATTGGGCTTTGTGAAGCAGAAGTAACAACATCAATAGTATAAACCCTTGCCACTTGAGAGTATTACATTTCATTTCATGCTTGACTTAATCAAAACTGGGGAAATGAAATTTACACCTTTTTGATGTTCTTTTCCCTGCTGTTTAAGGAGAAGAATCTTAACCCATTTGATCTTCACATGCACCCAATAAATGACCAAATATGCCAAGCTGCCAAAAGCAGACGGCTGCCAGTTGCCAGTTTATGTCAGGTCACTGTGAGAGAGCTTAATGCAGAAGGTCTTGAGTTTCCTACCAAATACCTCAATTTGCAGAACAGCATTTTGATTGCAGCATCAACAATTTAACTCCCCTCCCTATTAATATTAAACTATTATAAAGAAAGCAAAAATGTCATTTTCACTGGAGGAAATATGTTAGCAGGCGGCTGTTGCATGACAGTCAGGAGAGAGTGACAGAGATGAAATGAAGCTGGGTTTGAATTGCTTCTTCAAACCCTTGACATTTGTTCCTTTCTTTTCTGGCTCTGATCTACATGATACACATAGTTGTTGTTGTTTTTCCCACTAATAACAAGACAGTGCAGTGCCAGATTAGAGATTGAGTGAGTGAAAAATGGGACTGGTGATAACATTTTTCCCGAGCCTGGGGGGAAGGCTCATTAAGCAGGAGATCAGATCACTACCAAAATACATACATAAATAAAATCAACAGCTAACAAAGTTCTCTCTTGCAACTTGCTGATGGAGAAAGCTTTTGATTTACCGAAGACGGGCCTGAAAAGAGGCTTCGCTGCTCGCCTTGCTGCCGAGTTTCAGCGTGTTGCTCGGACCTCATGATCAGCCCGCAGCCATGGGGTGAGTTGGTGAGCTCTTGTCGTCACCTGCACTGGGGTGGACCCGCATGGAAAAACCAAACAAACAAACACGCACAACGCAACAGGTTTCTGCCTTCCCAGTTGCCGTCCTGCTCTCTTAAAAGACCTTTTGCCTTTTGTCAAGGGCCCTTGTTTATGACTTGATGAAAACATTTGTAATAGATCATCAAATACTGATACATTCTGAGGGACAATATCCCATTTGTTAAATATAAATTAACATTAACACAGATCCCCCGTCGCAAAAAGGCGAAGGGTTTTGACACCTTTTCAGCAGGACAGGCCGGGCCCCAGCAAAGAAAGCCAAGGGCCTGTAAAGGAACTTGTCCCGAATGGTGATCCTCGAGGCTCTTGTGTGACAAGGTACATAGTTTCTATTCAGGAACAGGCAGATTATCGGTTACTATAGTTTCCCTAATGCTCAAATGGAGCCAAGGCCTAAGCTGAACAGAATAGGTTAAAAGGTGCCGATGTTTGGGCCTGCGAAACCACATGTTGAGAGTCAGAGACCAAACAAAACAAAGAGCACATCTCTCCGGTCTTTGATGTCTTCTCTGAGGGATGCGGAGTGAGAAAAATGCGGCCGTGCCCCC